>QEPC01011791.1:1530346-1551269 GCA_003113815.1 Sphenodon punctatus
GTTCTTTTCTTAGTCTGCAACTTTTCTGCAAGCAAAGCTCTTTCTATACTTTGGCTTTTCCCAGAGTCCCTTGCTGCACTCCCTTCCCAGAGCCCCTTTCTGCACTTTCCCTTACAGATTTGACCTGTGGGTTTAAACTTAGACCAGGCTAGCCAGGGGTATGGAGAGATTGATGCACCAGATTGGCTTCCAATCACTGAACTGGAGGTGCATGATATAGCACAGTCCTTCAAGAAGGGCAAAGCCCCAGGTTCAGACCTGATTCAGCTAGAGGCAATACTGGGGAGGGCCGACTGGTGGATGCCTGTTTTGGCAAAATTATTTACCAGTATTAATACCCTTGGTATTGTTCCAAGTGGATGAAGATGGGCCATAGTGGTCCCCATTTATACAAAGGGGGCCAGAACTGACCCAGCTAATTATAGACAGATTAGCTTAATAAGTATTGTGGGTAAAATCTACGCAAAGCTCCTGCTTCTTAAACTTACCGAGTAGATAGATGCGAATTCTATATTGTTCCCTGAGCAAGTGGGGTTCCAAAAGAATAGAAGGACTATGGACCACTGTTTGGTGCTGCTACACCTGGCTGAGAAATATCGTACTATTAATGGGAAATTGTATGCCGCCTTTTTAGACCTCAAGGTGGCATTCGATTCAGTCAGTAGATCTTTGCTTTGGACAAAGCTGAGACTCCTGGGAATCGATGGTAGGCTTCTTCGTCTTATACAGGCCCTATATGGTGATTCTACTCTGGCAGTGAGGGTAGATCAAGCGGGGCAGCTAACGGCCGATATCCCAGTTCAGCGGGATCTTGGCGCCAACCCTGTTTAACTTGTTTATTAATGATATAATACTGGTCATGAGGTGGGAACAATTTTTCCTGCCAAAATTGGCCACTGAAGCCGTTGGTGCCTTGCTTTATGCAGATGATTTGGTTTTACTGTCACAGACTAAGGTTGGACTTCTGCGGCAGCTGGACTCCTTTAAAAGTTACTGCACGGACAACCACTTGAACATTAATTATTCAAAATCCAATGTTCTAGTTTTTTCAGGGGCAAGGAAGGTGCATAGGTGGCCAATGGGAGATTCCTGTCTGCTGCAGCAAAAGACATAAATATTTGGGTCTTTCCTTTTCCTCCAATGGATGTTGGAAGGAGCATGTAGGGAAAGCTGAAGTGGTCGCCAGGAACCATATGCAAGCGATCCTGCGGTTTTTTGCTGGTACAGGCAGGAGGAACATAGAAGCTGCAGTTAAGGTTTTCGAGTCCAAGGCGGGTGCTTTCTTTTTATATGGGGCAGAACTTTGGGCTCCTTTGACAGAGGATAATCTGGATGTGGTATAGACAAAGTTTCTCCGGCAATTGACTAAACTGCCGAATGGAACTCCTATGGCCGCTGTAAGATTGGAGGTTGGGACATATAGGTGGATGGCTGTGGCTCAGGAACGAGCGCTCCTGCTCTGGCTTAAAATACAAAGGGCCTCCCAGGATGGTCTTGTGCTTCAGGATTCTTTTGTTAATTCATGGCACAAGTTAATGCTTAAACATTTGGCTAAGCTGGGGTTTTCAGAGATGTATTTGGGGGCCAAGGATTATCTGGCCACGAAGAGGGAGATTTGGGATAGTAGGGACATCCGATGTCAGGAGGACCTGGCTGCTGTTGCTGGCACACTGCATCTGGCAGGATATAACCAGATTGCCCCTCAGTTGGGCAATATGGCTCACTATTTAACAACTGCTGCCACTTTCAGGGAGAAGTTCCTGTTTCTAAGTGCACGATTGAACACACTTCCGACTAGTGTTTTGTCGGGGCGCTTCCAGGGGGTCCCTTACGGGGATAGGCTATGTCCTTTTGAGTCTTTAGTCACCGAGACTACACAGCATGTATTATTTGAATTTAGGTTATATGATACCTTACGCTCAAAATTTTTGCAACCGTTTATTGATAAAAACCCTGGGGCAACTAATGTATTTCTTATGTATTTGGCTTTATGTGATGAGCAGCCGGAGGTGACTTTACGAGTGATGAGTTTTTTGCTGCAGGCGATTGGAATGAGGGAAAGGTTTATCCAATTTAAGTCACTGGAATCTCTCTAATGGCAAATTTAATATAAATTTTGTAATTAAGGTATACAGTAATTGAGGAAAAAAGGCCTTGGGTCAAGTTCAAATTTACTAAGGTAGAAAGAAAGGAGGGGGAATTCTCCTTACTGGTTTAAGGTTGGTCTAGTACCTTGTTAGTTTCTAGTATTTAGTAAAATTTCTGTAACTATTGTTTTATACTATGTTAGGATTGTTTGTTTATGTTGTTTGTATTTGTATTTGTTTGTGTTTTATGTTAACAATGACCCATGGTCACATTTTAATAAATTTGATTTGATTTGAGTCACCCACAGGAGCTTCCCTTGATTCCAAAGCTGTTGGCTTCTAGCTCAATAGGTAGTTTTCCCTGTCTTTAGTAGCTTGGCCTGGTTACCTGGCCTAGGGAGACATATAATGCTCAGCCAATGACACACACACACACACACACACCCAGTAGGGTAAAAAGAAAATGTAGACTTTACTGGTACATATAAAAAGGAATAAAAGCATAGAACTAGGGGTTGATAACCCTTTGAGCAAAGCAAGTCCGGTTTGGGGGAATGGTACCAGGTTTGGAATGCGCCTATCTAGTACAGTATCTGGAGTAGCAGGCAGGCAAGCAATTACTCACGCAGGGTTAGTCCTCCTGGTCTGATCTCCATAGGTGATGGTTTCCCTATGGGGTCCAAGTCCTTGTTCTGGCTAGGCCAGAGTTCGAGTTCACAGTCACAACACACACCCCATCAAGCGTCCCAGAGCAGCGAGCAAGGAGAGGGTCTGAGGCTTTTTAAAAACCCCTTCCCCTTCCCTGTGATTTGTCTAGGTACGTCACCTGGTCCAGGTACAAATTCCAGCTGACCAGTCCAGGCCAATCAGGTTTCAGCTTCCTGCTGGCATTAGCACATTCCTTAGGAATTTCAGGAATGTGGGGTCCTTCCCATGTGTTCGATTAGAGGCCTAACGCTATGTTGAGCCTGCCTTGAGTTCAGCCAGGGGGTCTTTGTCTGTATCAGTGGCTGTCTTAGCCAGTGCCCGTCTAGGCAAGTGGCATTTTGCCACAGGGGCCTCACACCCTCCCAGCAGGGCCCCAAACACCTGTAGGTGGTTTCCATGGTCGCCATTCTCCTCAGCAGGCCTCAATTTTGCAAACAGCTGAAATATAGGCATATAACCTTAGTTACCCTGCAGTTGGAGAAAATGAGATCCAGCTGACCTGGGAGATGCTAGAGGTCATGCAGTAAGAGGTGGACAAAGAAACAGAGTTAAGGGCTGGCTACTGGGTAACACAAATGACCCATCTAGCCTAGCATCCTCTGACAGTGGAGAGCACTTGATGTTTAGAGGAAGTGTACAAATACAGATAGGAGGTAACTGGCATTCCTTTTCCACTTCCCATCACTCCTGTGGTCCAAACTCCTCCTTGGGTGTTTTCACCCAGACGCAGAGGTGCTCACCCCGCATCTGCCCTCTTGCAGCCTGGCCTGAGTCAGTTTTAAATGACCTGGTAGTTGCTGCAGTCCATGATCTGCCCGCATGGTGGCCCACCCCCACACCCTAGAGTTGCGGGCAGATTGCCCACAACTCTATGGCTTTGCTCGGGGAAGCCCCTGGCCAAGAATGGGGCTGTGGTGGTTGTCTGCTAAGCAGACAGACAGCAGCCACCACCTCCAGCTGGTGCCCCAGGCTTTTACTGTCTGCTCCGCTGGCGGTACTCCTGGATGTTCCAGAGTACCGCCAGTGGGGCTGCCCTGGAGCAGGGACAGCCTGCCCTGCCTCTGCTCCACCTGCACATCTGGCCTTTAAACAGATGGCCTGCTCGAGGATGAGGCGGCGTAGAGGGGTGCTTTCTGCCCATGTGAAAACACCTTGTCTGTCCTCAGGGTCTTTATCCTCCTCCCTGGAGGGGTAGAGGAGGGAGGGGAAGAGTATGTAGATTGAAATGGGCTTCAGTGGGGCTACTCCAGGGTAAGTGATTTATGGCCTGCAGCCTGTGACTTTCTGGGAATGTTTCACTTAATGATTAGTAGCAGGGAAGGAAGCTGGACTTTGTACATCATTTTACTGTACCCTTCTGATTTGAAAATACTTAACTGTGATCACTTCACACACACATCACTCCCTAAAAAGTCTCACACAGAGAAAATATTAATTCAAAGGTTTTAGAACCTTCCCTAAATCCTGTTACTCCCTTAGGTTCTAAAATAAAAAACTAAGTCCTAACTGGTCACCAGATGGCGATACTGCACTTCTGCTGGAGATGGTGGTTGCTACTCAACCAAAACAGTGCGAGACTGAACCACAAATGGATTTCACTGTCATGTGATATCTGAACTTAGGGTACTTTCCGACATGCACCTTCACAGTACTTTAACATTTCTTATGCCTGTTGCAGGGCTGGACTGGCACCCTATGCAGCCCTACAACATGAATATGAAATGTTAAAGCAGTGTTAAGGTGCATGTCTGAAAGTACTCTAATTACTTATACACTTAAGCAGCACAATAGTACATGAGTTACTACATTAAACTTGCAGCACCACAAAACCCATGATTTTGGGTGCAGGCCTGTACTTTCCAAGTCGATGGGAACCAAGCCATTGACTTTATGGATGGAGTCCTGTGCTCTTTCAAGTCTCTTACCACAATGCAGATTATTGCTTCCTGTCTTAGAAAACTAGCTCTTTCAAGCAGCTGGAGTGTGAACCCCCCCTTAAAAGCCTCATGCACGTGTAGACGTCCTGTTCAGCAGCTCCCTGGGTAGCTCTGACAGTAGTTGTTGCCTAATCACCCACTCATGGGCACCCTAGCTAGGGTTGCCATACCTTCCCTTTAATCCAGGATGTTTATGAAAAATACATGGTGCAGGGCTGCAGTGGTTCCAATGCAGCCCTGTACCATGTATTTTTCATAAGTGTGCTGGATTTTAAAAGGGAGGTATGACAACCCTAGCACTTTGACAACATACATGCATGGGTGGGCACCCTGATGATCTGCCAGTGGCTGCACGTGGGTGCCTAGTTGCTCTGACAGCAGCCCCCTCCAAAAGCAGGATGCTGCCCTTGTTAGCTAGGACCGGGGTCCCCCCCAAAAAAAGTTGGGAGTCCCACCTATGGCAGGATTGTTGGGAGGAATGAGGCCTAAGTGAGCTCAGATTTGTTCCATTGGACAGGTTGTGAGCCGTCAGCCCACACTGACTGGACTAGACCATAGTAGAGATTAGGCTACTTGGCATTGAAAGGACCAGGTACGCAGATAAGCTCAGCACCAGGTGCACCTTATAGAGACTCATTTTCCTGCCCTCTACCAGCTCCACCCAACAATGCTAGATGCCAGCAGTAACCCCACAGGGATGCTGTGCTGTTGGTAGCTGGACCTGGCACACAGCAGCAGCTATCCTGATACAGGGTCTCTCTGGGTCACCGCATGCTGTGTCTACAGCTCACACTGCTAATTGGTTTTTCTTAGACAAATTATCTGTTGGATAAAGTAATCATTGGTGAAGTTGCCTCACTCTCCGGGGGCTGGATACAAAAAATCAATGGGTGACTAAAGAGAATGGATGTTTTAATTGCTGTGTGCTGAGATGCTTGTGCTGCTGTGACAGGTCTTAATAACACACAGCTCTCTCTGGTCATTACTGATGCCAGAAACATCCTGGTTAGATGTCAGGATTTGTTTAGTAACCCCTTGGTTAGAGCAGTGGCAAAGCTTTTCAGTATTCAGGGAGGCCGCCGGAGCTGCTTCATGGGCCCCCAGGTAGCAGCCACCTGAAGGAACAGGTGGGGAGCCCTTCAAATAGTCAGAGTCACATGTAGGTCCTACAGGTGGGGGAGCAGCTGCCACCCTTCCCCCCTCCCACCTCTGTCAACTGGCTCAGTTTGGGAAGCCCATCAAACAGGCAGAACCCCAGGACTCTGCTCCTGCGGCATCAGGATTGAGCCCCCGAAGGAAGCCGCCACTGCCATCGGTCAGCTGGTGTAGCTGACCTGGGGGGTGCGCTCCCTGGACACCCAGCAAGTCACCTGTTGGAGTGAACCCTAGGGAGGAGGAGGAGTTGACACTCCCCCAGGATATTGCCCTCTCCTCCCTGAAACCCTGCAGGATCATGGGCAGGGCACAATTCCAGCATGCTCCCGCTTTCTGTCACCCAGGCCTGGCCTGCTCCCTCCTCTCTGCTAGCCACCCCACGCCTTGCCCAGGAGGTGGAGCTCCACCCCTAGCCAAGAGGCCAGCTCCAGGAACCATGGCAACAGGATGTGGCAACAGCTCTTAACCCCTTACTGCCTACAGCTGCAGGAGCAGGCCCATCCCTTGCCCAGACGCACAGCCCTGGGGTGGCAGATCAGGACAGAGAAATGTCAGCCCCGGCCAGCCCCAAAGACCCTATGACACCAATGGCATGAGGCAAAAGGGAGACTTTAATAAGTGGCTACAATGAACAGGGGAATAGGAAGGGAGGAGGGAAAGGCACGGCTAATAGGCCCAGCCAGCAGGCAGTTCAGGGTGGGAGGTTGCGGGAGCTGCCATTCCCCGCCGGGCAGCAGCCCCCAAGGCACACAGGCCGCAAGCAGCAAATAGACCACACAGAGCCCCGCCCAATGCTGGATGAAGGGGGAAATCCCCAACCCTGCACACGGTCCCCACTCAAACACACAGCCTTGAAACTCCATTGCTCCACCACAGCCCCAGAGGGGACACCAAGGATATGCCCCCCCCCCCCCGCTAGGGGGCCTGCAGGCTCTGGGTCACTCCACACCTCAGTCAGGGCCACCAGCCCCTACAGAGATCCGGCTGCACACAGGTGCGTGTAGTACCGCAAAGTCCCTTCCTGGGACAAGGTACAGATCCAGGTGCTTGCACAGGCTGTCCCAACCAATACCCAGGAACCCCGACAGTCAGCTGATGCTGCATGACCAATCAGCAGTCAGGGGACAGATCCGGTCTCTCTACTGCCAATCCTAGGCCCAAAACCCCATGCAGGGGTTATAAAAGAGTGACATGAAGGTGTCAGCACATGGCATGAAAGGCGATCGGGGAGCCATGGACCCCGAATGCGTGGTGCTGCTGCTGGAGGTTCTCAACATCACCATCGAGGCCAGCAAGCTAGGCATCTGGCCGTTCACTGCTGTTTGCTGGGACTGAGTGTTGGATTTGGAGGAGTAGTTCTGTCTACTCCTTCACACTGTCGCCCTCCTAGCTGCCAGAAGCATGGCAGAGCCCCATGCAAGGAGTTCTGCCACCAGCGGGCTGTCCTTCTGCAGTGGTGGGCCTTGCTGCACCACATGGCAGACCTGCTTGGGGCGCTGATGCAGGCAGCCAAGTTGCTTGCCAGGGAACACCACTGTCCTGGCCCACCTAGGACGCATGGCCATGTCCACCAAGAGGTGACTGGTTAGTGGACCACAGTCATGACTGGTGGGACACAATAATAGGCACCTGGCAGGACAAGGACTAGAGGGAGCATTTTGGGATGCTCTGGCAGCTGCTCCTTTGCATCACCCAGACCGTGCAACCCCAGCTGCAGAGGGAGTCCACCACAGTGAGAGCTCCCATCAGTGCAGAATGACAGGTGGCCATTGCATCTGGAAGCTCGCCACCCCAGACTCCTGCCTTTTGGTGGGGCAGCAATTTGGGGCTTGGACCTCCACCATAGCTGCCATCTTGGTGGAGGTGTGCACAGCCCTGCATGAGTTGTTGCTGGAGCAGGTGGTGGATGATTAGGGCCTCTTTATGGATGTCCTCGCTGGGTGGTTGGGCTGGAACCACGATGCCTACATCCTTCACCAGTCATCACTCTACAGCAGGATGTACAACATGGATTTTTTTCTGACCACAACCACCATAATCAAGAGCATCCGGATAAGGCCTGTCATCATGGGGGATCCAGGATTCCAGCCTACCCCCTCACCTCGTGGCTAATGAAGGCCTATGTCACCCCCAAAACTGCAGAGCAGGTGGCCTTCAATGTCCACCTGAGTGCTACCCATTGTGCAGTGGTTGATGGTTTATTGTTGCGTAGCCAAGGCTATTGCAACCTCATAAAAACAATTACATAAACATTATACATTAATTCAAAACATCGACCATTTGCAATTTAAGCATTCATCAAAAATGCAAGCCTACCATTGTGCAGTGGAGCAGTCCTTAACAGCGCTGGAGGCTGCTGGGTGTGAGGGTGGATTTCAAACTGGAAACTGTTGGCCTGCTGACTGTTGCGGACTGCATCCTCCATAACATCATGGAGACAGAGGAAGTTTCCCTGGACTTTCTCCTGCCCCCCACTCTGGGAGGACCCAATGCCCCTGTACTAGCAGCAGGGGGCCATGGCGAAGCAGTACGGGATAAAGGATGCCTTGTGCTCCCACATGGCGCAAGATGGAGATGGGCACAACCAGTCCTGATCCCATGAACTGTGGGGCCAGGAACCCTTTGTAGATAATTGTAAGTAAAACCTTATGTAAATAAATGAATGTTAACCATTAGCAGTGAGTCCGTGTGCCTCCCTCTGTGCCATCACAGCTCCCACTCCACTGGAATGGGAAAGCACTCACATTGGGGATGGTGGGAAAGCTGGAACTGTGCAAGTGCCCAGGACAGCACACTTGGAAGTACAAATGAGAGGATGAGTGCTCTTGCACACACTCTGCAAGGGGCCAGCGTGCATCCTCCCCCCTCACCCTTCAACCTACCCAGAATAAGAACAATGGTAAAGATAAACAATGTATTTATTACAAGAAACACTAATAAACAAGAACAGAACAAATCAAAGATAAAATATAGCAGATGCCCATCCCCCACCTCCCTTAAACAGACAATACTGGACTTTAACACTGGTCAGGGTCCCTCCCTTCAGGCCCCCACATGCACTTTGAGTCCATTCCAGTCTGTTAGCATGTGTGGAGCATGGCCTTGTATATGTCCACCAGCACGAGGACCATCGTCGCTGCATCCCCCTGTTGTTGTTCCCTCCGCTCCTAAACTTAAACTGTAACAGTTGGAAAGGAAACATGTTTTTTATTTATTTATTTAAAACTTATATCCCACCCCTCCTGCCCAAAGGCAGCTCGGGGCGGCGAACAACACACACACACACACACGCACACACACACACACACAAATTCAACAATAAAACATTTAAAAATAAATCTACAAATTTTTAAACAAATCATAAAAACTCACCCTCCCTCCCAAACCCTCCCTCCCCCCCATTCCCCTTGCCAAAGACCTGGCAGAATAGCCAGGTCTTACACAAACATCGAAACGACAGGAGGGTGGGGGCCAACCGAGCCTCCTCTGTGAGTGAATTCCACAGCATAAGGGCAGCCACCGAAAAAGATCTCACATCAGTGGCCACCCACCTCACCCAGGGAACTGCCAACAAGGCCCCCACGGATGATCTCAGGAGTCGCACGNTTAAACAAGAGGGGGGACAGAATGGCACCCTGCGGGACTCCACATGTGAGGTCCCGGGGGGAAGACGTACACTCCCCCAAGACCACCCAGTGAGTTCTCCCATCCAGGAATGAACGAAACCAGTCCAAGACCGTCCCGCCAATCCCAGCACGGTCCCGCAGGTGAGTCACCAACACCTCATGATCGACAGTGTCGAATGCAGACGAAAGGTCTAGCAGGACCAGTAAGGTCTGACGACCCTGGTCCAACGCCAGACAGAGATCGTCAACCAAGGCTATCAATGCAGTCTCCGTACCATACCCAGGCTGAAACCCAGACTGGGAACCTTCCCTAAAAAGGGGAGGTTAGAGACCGGCTGATAACTGGCAGGAGCATCAGTGTCAGGAGATGGTTTCTTGAGCAGAGGCCTAACCACAGCCTCCTTCAGGCAGTCAGGCACCCTACTGAAGGGAGGCATTAACCACCCCAGTCAGCAATGGCCATAACGTCTCCTGGCTGACTTTCACCAGCCAGGACGGGCATGGATCTTGCTCACAAGTGGTGGCATGGACAGATCCCAACAAGGACTCCACATCGGCAGGCGACATCACCTGAAACCGATCCCACAAAACAGGACAGGATGGGGCATCCATAGCCCCAAGATGATCCTCTGCAATAACTGTAGTACTGAAATCGTGGCAGATGTGAGTGATCTTATCTACAAAGTACTCGATAAACTAGTCACAGCGGTCACTGGATTGCTCCAGGTGGAGGCAGGCAGGACTGATCAAGCCTTTCACCACCCGGAAAAGCTCCACTGGACATGACTTTGCAGATGCAACAAGGGCAACAAAGAACTGCTTCTTTGCTGCCTGCACCACCACAGCAGAGGCCTTTAAACTGCTCTTATGCTGCAAACAATCATACTCATTGTGGGTCTGGTGCCACCATTGCTCTAACCACATGCTCTCCCACTTTAAACACTGCAGGCCCTCAGTAAACCAAGGAGACCTGCGGGAGACTCAGGAGGGCAGCAGACGCCTGGGAGCCACTCTGTCAATGGTCTCAGCCAACAAGGTGTTCCAGAAGGCTACGAGATCATCAGCAGAGCGGGTGTCAATGTCCAGGGGAAACTCCCTCAGAGCATTCTGGAACCGATCTGGTTCCATAAGTCTCTGGGGGTGGACCGATCTAATAGGTCCTGCACCCTTTCAGGGGCTGACATGCGCCAGGATGCACGCCTTAAGCAGGTAATGGTCAGACCATGACAAAGGCTCCACCCCCCTGACTTTTACTAACTGACCCCCGCCTCAATGCCGGTGCAGAAAACCAAATCCAGTGTATGTCCCTCCTCATGTGTGGGGCCACAGATGATTTGGGACAGGCTCATGGTTGTCATGGAGGCCATGAACTGATGCCTTGCTCCTTCAAGATCAGCGTCAGTGTGGATGTTAAAATCCCCCAGGACCACTAATCTAGGGGTTCGGAGGATCACATCTGACACTAGATCAGCAAGAGCATGTAGGGATGCCCCTGGGAAATTGGGTGCATGGTACACCAGCAGCTCCCATAATCTACCCCCAGCCAAATCCAAGACAAGATGGAGGCACTCAACACCTGGTGGAGCCTGTACCGAATACCTCCTAAAAGACAATGTATCCTTGATAACAATGACTACACCTCCCCCCCGGTCCCTCCAACCGAGGCTGATACTGCACAGAGAACCCAGTCGTAACAAGATCACCCAGAATAGGGCCCGATTCATTGTCCAGCCAGGTCTCTGTAATACACACGAGGTCGGCGTCCCACTCGGGATTAACTCCTGGATGGTAGATGACTTATTAACCACCGACCTTGCATTTAGCAGCACCAGGCCAAGGCCTGGGGTCTCATGGGCCTCAACCCACAACCTTTCCACATGCGGGGTTGAGGGGGGGAATGGGCACAAGGTACCACTCCCTCCTCACTGATGAAATACCCCTCCCCTTTAGACCATATCTCCCCCAACCCGTAACAACCCTGATAGCTGCGGAAGCCCTCCCATCCTCAGAGAACCCCGTTCAACACTCACCCTCTATGGGCTTCCCTGACAGGCTGGCGAGAGGGACTCCACCTCCCAATCCCCCTCCCCGGGACTCCCTCTCTCACAGGGAGTCCCCCTTCCACCCTCCCCAAGGGCCATCTCCCCTCCTCTCACCAGGGGGATTGGCCCTATCCTCCCCAACCCATTCCCTATACCCCCCACCCTCAAGCTCCACCTGCCTCATCCCCCCCAAAACCCGTTAAAACCATGAAATAAAAACAAAACAGCGGGTCCAGCGGTGGCAGCAACAGGGATGAGCTGTAAATTCCTCTTCTGGAGCAGCAGCAGCAGAAAACGGGGGTGGGGCTGGGGGGGGCGGGCACCAGGGTCCGGCGAATGGCCCAGCGAATGGCCGACACCCTTTGGGTGTCACCCTTCGGGCTGGCTCCCACAGAGCCCCGCCCTGGCAGTTGTTACCTGGGGAGGGGGAGGGGAAAGCACAGTGGCAGGCAGCTCCTCCAATCCACACAGCCCCCTAGCCCCACAGCGGCGGACACAGCACAGCACACTTGAGTTGCCCAAGATCTATTTCCAGTTTGCAAATCTTCTGCTATATCCATGCCCTTTACTGTGGGTGGAATGGGGGCAACTGACCAGACTTTTTCTCCGTTGCTCCTGACCTCACACATGTAACCCACGGCTTCACCCAACCCTGGGGAGGAGGGTTGCAAGGACAGTGCCAACGAGCAGGAGACATGCTGTCCATGCTCAGTGCAGGGATCATTACCCTTTCATCAGTACCCCATAATAGGGGGTAGAATCATAGAATCTTAGAGTTGGAAGGTATCTCAGAGGTCATCTAGTCCAACCCCCAGCTCGATGCAGGAAATCCACAGCTACAGCATCCCCGACAGACTGCCGTCCAGCTTCTGTTTGAAAAACTCAGTGAAAGAAAGCCCACCACTGCCCTAGGCAGTGTCTGTTCCACCGTCAAACAGCTCTTACTGTTAGGAAGTTCTTCCTAATGTTTAGCCGAAATCTGCTTTCTTGTAATTTGATCCCATTGGTTCTAGTCCTGCCCTCAGGAGCAACAGAGAACAAGTCTGCTCCATCTTCTACGTGACAGACCTTCAGATATTTGAAGCCAGCTATCATGTCTCCCCTTAGTCTTCTCTTCTCTAGGCTAAACATACCCAGCTCCTACAACCTTTTCTCATTCGACTTGGGTTCCAAACCCCTGACCATCTCTGTTGCTCTGCTCTGAACTCATTTCAGTTTCTCAATGACCTTCTTAAAAAGTGGTGCCCAGAACTGGACACAGTACTCCAGCTGAGCTCTGACAAGCACAGAATAGAGTGAAACGGTTACATCTTGTGACCTGGACACTGTGCTTTTGTTAATGCAGCCTAAAATTGCATTGGCCTTCTTAGCAGCTGCATCACACTGCTGACTCATGCTCAGCTTGTGATCAACTACAACCCCAAGATCGGACCTTTTCACATGTACTGCTGCCAAGCCAGGTATCATCCATCTTATACTTGTGTATTTGATTTTTCTTACCTAAATGCAGAACTTTACTTTTATCTCTGTTGAATTTCATTTTGTTAGATTGGGCCCAGCTTTCCATCCTGTCAAGATCATTTTGAATCTTGTTTCTGTCTTCTAAGGTGTTAGCTATCCCTCCCAGTTTTGTGTCATCTGCAGATTTGATAAGCATCCCTCCTACTCCTTCATCCAAGTCATTAATATAGATGTTGAACAGAACAGGGCCCAGGACCGAGCCCTGAGGCACCCCACTTTATACCTTCCTTCCGATTGATGGGGAGCCATTGATGAGCACTCTTTGGGTACAGTTCTTCAACCAGTTGTAAATCCACCTAACGGTAGTATCATCTAACCCATATTTAACCAGCTTGTCAAGAAGGATATCATAGAGGACTTTGTCAAATGCTTTGCTGAAATCAAGATATACTATGTCCACAGCAATTCCATGATCCACTAAACTAGTAACTCAATCAAAAAAGGAATAAGGTAAGTCTGACATAACTTGTTCTTGACAACCCCATGCTGGCTCCTAATAATAGAGGTGTGCACCAGGGGCCCATGTCATTTTAATTTTTGTTTTTAATTTTTGTTATTTAAATCTGTCATTTTAGTTTTCATAAATATCAAATTGTCATTTTTGTTTTTCTTTCATTTTCATTTTCCATTGGTTTCAATTGAAAACACATTTTTGGCTGTAATGTTTTTGTTTTTCACTATATTTGGCTGAAACATGGAGTTAATATACCTCCAATGGAAGGCATTATGTGTACCAAATTCCAAAAAGATTGGATAAAGGAATCCAATTTTAGAAGCAGTTGGATTATTTTATTTTGCAAAAATCTTCATATACATTCCTAGGTGTAGCTTCTTTGCCTCACATTTAATGTAGATGAAACTTGACAAGTTTATACCCCTTCCCATATTTACTATCTCTGCCAACTTTCAGAAGGATTCGATAACGGGTACTGGTGGTATAAACAATTAGCTTATAAATGTATGTCTGACTGTAAGTAACATCTTTGTAGTCCAATAAGTGTACATGAAATTTGGCAGGGCTGTATATCACACTTTCATAATAATCGCTGCCAAATATCAGAAAGATTTGATGAAGGCTCCCAATTTTATATGCCTGCACATCATATGCAGAGAAGGAACCTATGCCAGGGATTCTCTTATGTGTCACTGTGGTATAAGATCAGCTTGTGATGCCAATTGGCCAGCAGAAATGTCAACCAAATATCTTTGTAGTCCAACCAGTGTACATTTATTTTGGCAGGAATCTATATAACACTTTTATGATAATCTCTGCTAAATATCAGAAACATGTTATAAAGGGTCCCAATTTTATATGCCTGCACAGCATATGCAGAGAAGGAGCTTAGGCCAGGAATTCTCTAGCATGTCACTGTGGTATAAGATCATCTTGTGATGCCAATTGGCCAGCAGAAATGTCAACCAAATATCCTCATTCTGTTCTCTGACCATTCCAACATCTCTCCTTCACTTGTTACTGGGAAGTCAGAAGCATCTGTTTAGGAAAGAGCCAATAGAGATTCTCTTATGTCCTCTGTCACAGTGCTGCAATATGTGATTGTGATGATAATTGGACAGCCTGGATGTGTAAACTATGTCTCATGTTTTCTGGGATGCTATCCCCAAAGTCCCAGTTATGTCCCTTCTATGCCCACCTGAGGGCTGCCCCCTATGCCTGCCTCAAAGCCACTACCGATTGGTCCTGTAAAGCTAGAAGCATGCAGTAATTGGTCAGTGAATGTGTCTGTCAGTCTTTTGGGTTGTTCCACATCCTCCTTCCTACAGCCTCTCTCTCCCCCTGCCATGCCAGGTGCCTGCCTCTGCCTGGCACTGCATGTGCTGCTGTTTATCTGAATAATGATCTTTAAGGGGACAACGTCAATTGCTTATAAAATTGGGTCCCTTTATCAAATTGTCCTGTCATTTGGCAGAGATGACAGGGAAGGTATGTGATACATTCCTGCCAAATATCTTGTAAACAGGATGGAATATACAAGTTGTACAGCTAGAAATGTATTTTCAAGTTAATGTCTTATACCATCAGGACCCTTTATCCAATCTTTCTGAAAACTGGCATGAGTGTTAAGCTTGGGAGGGACATAATATTCCCAGGTTTCATGCAAAGTGGATGGAAGGTAAAGAAGTTGTAGCCATGAATATGTATGGAGCTTTCCTTAAAATTGCAACGTTCAATTCCTTCTAGAATCGGTTTCCTTTATCTAATTATTTCAAAGTTTGGTACACATACTGTCCTCCAATGTGGGGTACAATCTCCCCAGGTTTCATCAGAATTGAATCGGAACCAAAAACGTTATAGCCGGAAATACATTTTTCAGTTTTTTCCCTTTATTTCAAAAACAAAATGTCATTTTCATTTCTATTTTCGTTATTGCAATAACGATAATGAAAATGACAATTTTCGTTATCATTATTGTAATAACAAAAATGACATGCACACTGTTTACAGATTGACTGCTTTATAATCTGCTCTAGAATCTTTCCAGTTATTGATGTCAGGCTGATCAGTCTGTAATTTCCTGAATCCTCCTTTCCTTCCCCCTTTTGAAGATAGGGATAACATTTGCCCGTTTCCAATCTTCTGGCACCTCACCTGTTCTACAAAAGTCCTCAAAGATTACAGACAGAGGTTCGGAGATTACATCTGCAGGTTCTTTCAGTAGCCTAGGATGGAATTCACCTGGCCCTGAAGACTTGAACTTGTTTAAAGTAGCTAGGTGTTCTCTTACCATCTCTTTACCTATCCTGAGCTGCAATTCCTTCCCTTCATCATTAGTGCTACTCTTGGTAGGTTGGACATAGTTTCCTTTGTGGGAGAAGATGGAGGCAATATAGGAGTTGAATAATTCGCCTTTGCTCTGTCTCCTGTTAACATTTTGCATCTCCACCAAGCAATGGACCTACCGCTTCTTAGTTCTTTCTCTTGCTTTGGACATAACTGGAAAAAACATTTTTGTTGTTCTTAGCATCTCTGGTCCTGGTGACTGGAATAGAAATGGATTGGGAGAATGCAGTATGGAAAAGTGAGCCACGGCACTGCAGAAGCTGGATGGAAAGGGGTTATGGTCCTGGGTCATCCTTTCCTTCCTTTGTCCCCACCAATGAAGTTACCTTTGTGAATACAGAAAGGTAGTCTATGGTTTTGCATGAATAGATGGTTGGCTTACCTATGCTCCTTGGGTCCTGGCAGACAGAACCCAGGAGGAGGGCGGTACTCGCCAGCTCCCTGGCAATCACTGAGGAGTAGCTATAGCTGTCGCTCCTCCATTGAGGATGTAGATGGGAGTGCACTGTTTACAACTGGAGTTGTGCATAAGTCCTGGTATGGCACAGGATGTGACCACTTCCTCCCCCTGCCCTCTTTCCTTTACCACTCCAGCATTGCCCACACCCACACCTGTCTGACACATATGTGGAGGGGAAAGGAGGAAGAGATGAGGGCATGACTTGGTCATTGGCACCAATCCATGAGGTGGGCCCCCCCGTTCTATGACTTCACCCCAAATCACCCCTAACCCTGAATACTAACTGGCAAATTGGGTTGTGCACAGACATTCCAGGTGGTCATCGGGAGGAACAGGTTCATACCTCTGGCGTACAGTGATGCAGCTACTTGGGGAGTGGGGAATGGCAGGTTCAATACCGGAGGTTGATCAATACCTTTGCTGCAAGCCTAGGTCAACCCGTCCGTACACATAGGACACCCATTGTCTGGTGGGAGGGTTGGTCTATGGCATATGGTGTCACCCTGAGTGACACCGCGTATACCAAATGACTACTCACTGCTGCTTGCCATTGCTCCAGCTGCAGCTGTGCTGGCGTGTGCTCATCCAGCAGTGTTGGGCGTGGCTTCGAGCACATGGAAATTGTTTACACAGCAGCATATGGGGGGGGGGCCCTCTGGGTTGCCTTGGCCCCTCCAAAGTGGCAATAGGAATATATTTAAGCATGTTAACATCTACCAGGCTACTGTTACAGTGACTACTGTACTGCTGTCATTACTCTCTGTGTTCCTGGGTGATGGGGAACAAGGCAAGGATGAGGGCACAAAGAGTGGGGAGGTGTTCATAAGACTGTCTACTACAGGTGTGGACAGTTTCATGCAGCTTAGGCCGGGTTCACCCAGTCAGCACACCAGCCTCATGTGTTTCACCGCCGAAGCCTGGACCCTGGAGACCTGCCCCCTTGGCTTACCACAGGACACTAAAAGGTAGTGCTGGATGTGAGGGGAGTGGAAGCACAGCATGGTTCTTCCAGGTGCTGCCTCCCTGAAGCTGGTCACCACCAGGGTCCACCTCAGACAACTTCCCATCCACCAGTGGACCGTGATTGAAGTGCTGGGCACTCCTGCTCTATTAAGATCTGGTTCCTGTCATGTAGGCTGGGAGCCCTGCGATACCAGAAACCCCACTGACTTCACTTCTGCAGAATGAGGATCTAAGGATGCCACCAGCATAAGACAGAGTCCAGATCAGACTCTACTTCCCCGGCACCAAAATAACTTTCCACTGACGGAGCTAATGAGCATATCCAGGGCTGTGCTGCTCACACTGCATTCTGTGATCTCTTTCATCTCTTTCCAGTCATGGGAGCTGTGTACCTTGCTGTCTGTGGCACAAGGCAAAGACAGACTCTGGCAGCTATTCTTTGTAGCTGATTTCTGAGAAGAGGATGCTTTTAATTATTCCTTTTAGCTTTGTAAATCCCAAGCCCTTTGACGGTTTAACGGCACGTAGACTCTCAGAATTGCATGCAGAGAGACCTGGTGATGGGCAGGTGCTGCAGAGCAGACCAACTTCACCTCCCTCTGCCCTGATTTTTGGAAGTCCTATAGAATCCCTGCTCAGCCCCAACTCCTGTGCCCCCTCCCCACTATCTACAGCTACCAGTCACTCATGCTGTCAGTCATGCAGGAAGTACCATTTTCCAGATCCCTTCTGAGGCCTTTGTATCATGGAGCCTGCTGCAGAGGGGGGAGCCTAGAGATAGGGGCATAAAGATTAAGGGAAGGGGGGAAATAGAGATGGAGGCAGAATGAGAAAAGTGAAGTTGAACTGCTTGGCCACGTCCCAACAGAATTGTGCTGATGGCTTTTTTGCAGCTGCTGTGCCATCTGGACTCCCAGTCCTTGCCTTCCTGATTCATGTCCTTTATTATTGCAAACAGGACTTTCCCCACTGCCTTTTATTTTGGATGAGTTTTGGATGCAATCTTTTCTCCTTCCCAAATCACTTGGAAGGCTTTTAATTCTGCGTCTGTTGTATGTTCCACATTGTGTTGGTTTTGACCTTCAAAGCCTTTCACGGCCTGGGCCCTGCCTATCTGCAGGATTGCCTCACTCCCCATGTGCCCGTGCAACCACTGAGATCGTCCGTGGGGGCCTTTTTGGAGGTTCCCCAGGCGAGACGGGTCGCCACTGATGTGAGATCTTTTTCGGTGGCTGCCCCTGTGCTGTGGAATTCGCTCCTGGAGGAGGCTCGGTTGGCCCCCACCCTCCTGTCATTTCGACGTTTGTGTAAGACCTGGCTGTTCCATCAGGCTTTTGGCGAGGGTGGGGGGTAGGGTTTGGGAGGGAGGGTGGCTTTTATGATTTGTTTTTAAAATTGTGTTTTTATTGTTTAATTTTTTTGTGCATTGTTCGCCGCCCCGAGCTGCCTTTGAGCAGGATATGTTTTAAATAAATAAATAAATAAATAAATAAATACATTGTCATTCACCTGCCTCAACTTATCTTACCTTGGGGATTCCAGTTCAGTGTCTGGTCTGTCCTGCTACAGCGTCTGGGTCTCCAAAACATCTCAATTTTCATTCAGTAATACCCTGTTCTGTTGGTTTCTGTTTTGTCTTTCTCTAACAACACTTTCAACTTGTAACTTCTTTCTGGCCACCTGCTGATAAGGATTTGTCTAAGGCAGCTGTTTGTGAAAGACAGATGGTAAGATGATAGACTTGGGTTTCAGCATGGTAGAGTAAGGCAGACTTTACACTGATGTGGTTTGGATGGCTGGGATTCTGTTCCAGATTGGCTTTAGAGTCAGGAAAACAATACATGCCTGGCTTTTGCTGTGCCAGCTTTAATGTCTTTGCCTGTTCCACTGACAGTTTAGAATACTGATGCAATCCAGGGAAATGTTGGACCTCCTCTATTTCAGTCCTAGAAAGAAATTGCAATTGATTTTTCTTGTTCTATGTTAATTATCATGAATTAAATTCTTCCTAGTAAGGATGGGACTCCAGGAGGAGTTTTGGTTTTTTTGGTTTCAGTTCTTCGTGAATTTTCTGATCTAATTTCAGTTTCATTTTTTTCAGGGGTTTTGCATTGATCCCCCGCCTTCTTTTCCTCATTGATTTCTCCCACTGAGCACAAAATGGAAAAAAATCAATATAAAAAACCCCAAAACACTGGAACCGAAATTAAACCGGAATTTAAGTTTTTCAGTTTTAAAACCAAAACGGGCATTTTCGGGCCATTTTGGTTCTATCTGAAACCGAAATTCCCACCCCTACTTCCTAGGTCAGAATTCAGTGATCCATTTCTAGTCAGAAAACTATTTAAGCAAATGCATAAATCCTGCTAACAAAAAGGAGTTATGCATATGGGTAAAGTGAAGTGTGCTTTGTTTGAAAGGGGATGGACTTAACATGTGCTTAAATGTTTTGCTGAATTGGAATCTTAAACAGCCAGTATTTCTCACCCAAAGCTGCTCTGCAATACAGGCTCAAAACAACAGGCTTCCACACAGCTTGAGTTATTATTAATTAATTTATTAATTATTATTATTAACATTAGCATTTATATAGCACCAGCGATGTAACTGGCGCTTTACAGAAAATAAGATAGGTTCTAGTTTTGTCTCTCTTGTTTACCAGGCAGTGCACATTAACTAGTACACACTGTAGTACTGTTTAGAGACACCCAGGGGCTGAATAACATATTGCATGGAAACCTATCATTATAACAGTCCTTTATCTTATAGGTTGGACTGAGCATGAATGCAGTGCTGCATATTCTCACAGGGACTGCTGGGAGACATTGGGTGTTTTCAGATGGATGGCGGCCCTGCTTCTGCCTACTTCACCCCCGATTTGATCTGTCTGTCTAAAGACGATCCACCAGATGTCAAGTAGGGGCAGCCCTTTTGGCGGTGCTCCGGAACATTCTGAGCACACCTCACTGATCAAACAGGACAAACCTAAGGCAACAGGCAAACAGGACACATGTCCGTCTAAACAGGCCCACAAGTCTCGGCCAAACACAGCCCCACCCAGATCATAGATGCGGGGAGACCAAATGGTCAGAGTGGCTCCCTAAGCGAGCAAGGCCATCTTGGCTCCATGCCCCCGCCCCAGTCCTTAATAGGGATGGGCGAACAGATCGCGGTTCAGGTTCGTCCATTTGGTTCAGCTGCGTTCAGTTCGTCCGTCCGGTTCGGCTGCGTTCGGTTCGGCCGTTTGGTTCGGCAGTTCGGCTAGTTCGCCGAGTATGGGTTCGGCTGTTCTGTTTGGCCGTTCTGTTCGGCTGTTCGGTTAGACTGTTCAGCTGTTTGGTTCGGCTGTTCGGACGTTCGGGAAATGTTGTTATGGGTGTTCTTTTGTTTTTTATATTTTTTTGGGTTTTTTATTGGGTTTTATATGGTTTTCTTTTGTTCTTTGTTTTTTTGGTTTTTATATGGTTTTTTTTGTTAATCTAATATTATATATATCTATCTACTCTAAATCTAACTGCCATTAACTATTCTAAATGCTATGAACTAAATGGATTATCTAATAAGTACACAGACCTACTCCTACAAACACTAAAACTAAATCACTAACGCTATCTCTATCACTAA
>QEPC01011791.1:1551754-1569029 GCA_003113815.1 Sphenodon punctatus
GTTTCTTGCAAGCCTCTCCACCCCTGGTGCCTGGAAGTCTGCTCCTCAGTGACTGACACCTCCCTGTCATGTTTGACCTTCCAGTGAACCTTTTTTTGCCACCCGAACGCGATCTGAACTGACCGAATTGTTTGGCCATTTCGTCGTTCGGTGTTCGGTATGTTCGCATTCGTGTTCGAGTTCGGTCGTCTGAACAGGCCGAATTCAGGCCGAACTCCGAACTTCCGAACTGCGTTCGCCCATCCCTAGTCCTTAAAGAAACAAGTGTTATGTGTGGCCATGCACACACCCAAACTCTGCTGGGAGAAGGAAGGCCAGTGCCAGCCGAAGCCCTGGGGAATGGAGGAGGAGCAGGAGCAGCAGGGCCTGCAGTCAATGGAGGCCAGGAGTCAGTCCATCCAGGCAGGGTCATGGCCCCGGGGGGCGGAGGGGGGGGAGGAGATCTAGCAGCCAAGGGGAGGCCAAATGGGTATTCCTCCTATACTGTCTCCACAGGTAAGCACTAGCACCCCATGTACTACAGCCACATCACAGGCTCCATCAAAGCGCAGAAGGACAGGCCCCTCAACCTGCCAACAGAAGGGTGCACCATTGTCTGAGAAGGAGATCAGGGTGCTCATAGCCCTTTGGTGGGGATGAAAAAGTTTAGGGTCTGCTAGAGAAAATCCATAGAAATGCGGCGGTATTCCAGGGTCAGTGGGCCATTGTCATTGAGCTGGGTGAAGCAAGAGTGGAGTCGAAGGACATCATGCTTGAGTCCCTCAAAACTCCAGCGCACCCTCACCCAGCATATATGTGTGGTGAGTGCAGCCCTGCTTGCCCAGACGCAGGCTCCATTTGCCTGTCCTCCCCAGAAGATACTGCCGCCCCACCCAGTCTCATCCAGCCCTCCCAGGTTTCTCCCTCAGCTAACCCTGGCAACAACCAAACCCTGGCCACTCAGCAACAACAACTTGGTCCTTCCCACCCTGTGCCCCCAGTCCCTGACATCTAGGTGCCCACACCTGTCCTTCCATCCACCAGCAGGTCCAGCACCCCAGCTTGACCACCGGAACCTCAAGTGCCAGAGAAGAAGGATGTCCAGGTGTTATGTTTACCCGCATCATCCATTTGTAAATAAATCCTCTTCCTCACTCTTAACATGAGTCCCATGCCCTCTCTCTTTGGGGGGGGTGGGGATCCAGGGGCTATAGTGACTGCTGGTATCATTGGGAAGATATCAGCATATGGGTCTTGGGTGGCATGGTCAGGCACACCACTCAAGTGTCCCAGAAGTCCCAGGATGTCCCAGATGGCACACAACTACTGTTATCCATCCCATGGTCCAGGGCAGTCTCTGTGCTACCCCTTGGAAAGGATGAGTGAGCAGAGTGATTTGCAAGCCAATTTGGGGCATAGAGGTTGAGGGTTACCCCCATGAATGTCTCCCCTTGGTAGATTGTTTGCAACATGTTGACTGGTTACTGTTCTTATCTGTTTGGTTACATGGTTCATCTGCATTAGTTGCAGTTTCCCATCACCGCTGTGCAAATGATTTATGTAGTTGTAATCCGTTCACACCACCCTTTTTGCCTTCTTGGAGTCGCCAAGAGGAGAGCTATGGGTTCTCCTTCCTGATCTAAGGGTGTTCAAAACCTACCCAAACAATTAGGGGTCCAGATATGTGTGGTGCCTCCAGTTGATGAAGCCTTGAGCCTAAAAAGGAGAGGAGGGCTTCATCAACGATGTCAGTAAATTCTGTGGTAAAACAAAGGCCCAAACCCTGACCCCCCTCCTCACAATCTCAACAAAAGTGCCTCCATTTCTCCTAAAAAGGGTATTACATTGAAAACAGTAGCTTCATGTGCATAGTGAATTAGGGAAAAGGTGAAGTGAAGCTTAGGACAAGCTTCAGGAAATTATGATAGGGAGAAAGCTTGAATGCCAAAGAGTCTGAAGATACTTAAAACATCTTCCTGTTAACAGAGTGAATGTGTAAACAGGGTATCTTGACCTAGCTATGTTAGCCAATCAGAAATATATCCTGAGATTCATCAAAGATAAGAAGCCAATTAGAATTTAATCTTAAGTGGTCCACATGGATCTTAATGTATAAATATTATGTATTGGCCTGCCATTATGGCTCCTTTGATCACAGTTGATCCGGTGAGACACTCTGCAAAGTTTTATTACTGTTAGCTAACACTCTGTTCTTGATTTCATTGTAATTCTTTTTAAATTTCTTTTTCTTTCTCTCTCTGTGAGGAAGAAACTGTGTTATCTCAAATTGTTTACTTTCATGAGAACATTTTGTACTTAGTTTCATACTTTGTGTTTTAAGTAAAAGCTAGATAAAATTTTACGAAGTTTTTGAAGTGTTTTCTTTACAAAGGGGAATTTTGATCTCACCCAAGCAGAACTCCAAGGGTTTTATTTCCCTGTCTCAGTTTACAAGTTTACAATGGGGAGGAAGGGTAAGGCTCACCAGCAGGAAACAAAGGGCAAAGGAAAAGGGGGTGGATGGAGTCAGGGGACAAGGGAAAACAAACAAGGGAACAGCAGGGCAAATGTTACTGGAGAGGGGGTGGTTAACATGCCTCAGAGCATGAAATACATTCACCATAGCAGGAACATCAACCCCCAACCCCCTTCCGTCTCTCAAGGGATTGGAGCTTTCTCCTCTTCCGAGGGCTCTATGGAGATCTTCCCAAGCCAAATAACTAAGGGGTGGTGGTGGTTACTCACAACGGTGCCAATGCCTTGGGGGGGGGGGCGTGTCCTGGTGGCCTCCTCTTCAGTCGGGGGTGGGGTATAGAGGAGGGAGGCGGTTGACTGCCAGGGGAGAATGAATTATTATTATTTATTTCTATCCCACCCCTCCTACCTCAGACAGCTTAGTAGAGTGATTGTGCTGAAAGTTAATGGCATGCGTCGGGGTGGGTGGAGATGAGGAAGCAGTTACCTTAAGCACAAGCTGACTCGGGACTTGGGAGCTGAGGGTGAATACAAAGATGAACCCCCATGCTCTGTACATAGCTATTTCTCTGGGACTGCAGGTGGAAGGCTGGGCTGCTGTTCCAGGAGGGCAGATGGGGGAGGCTGTTTGGTTCCCCACGCAGTTTCCAATCCTCTCCCATGGGGGATGGATCTGAAGGCCGGCCAGTGGAGTTGGTTGGGGGGATCATTCCCTATTAGTGAAAGTGGGTATGTGGGGGATGGAATGCTAGCCCTGTGTTCACTCTAACAGTAGTTTTGTAGGACTCACCCTGTTGTAACATATTCCAATGGCCACATGGAAGAAGCCCAGGCAACTCAGAGCCACGTCCCCATATGCAGGTGTGTAAACAGTTCCTATGTGCTCTGAGCCATGCCCAGCACAGCTGCATGAGAATGCTGCAGCCCTGCTCCCTCAGGAGAGATGGCAAGTGGCGTAGAGAAGCCATCAAGTACACTGCGATTTACTCTGGAGGTAACACAACATAAGCCACAGCCCAACCCTCCTACCAGACAATCACTCCACCCAGCTAAACAGGTGCCCTCAGGGTTATAGCCGATTGGCAAATGTGTGCATTAAAGATATAGGTCCAACTCCAGCACTGGGCCTTTTATTCCCCACTCTGCAGGTATGGGCCAGTTGGGACACTGTCTCCTCCTAGTGGCCAATCGAGAAGTTAGTACATGGTCCAACTGGCCATATGGTACATGGGGGTAGGGGGTGCTTACAGGGTGCACTAAAGGAACAGAAGGACCACGCCATGGATGTGTGTCATGGACACGGCCCCTATCCTTGTGTACATGCCCTCATCCCTTCTTCCATTCCCATCAGCCTTTCCACTCTCAGCAAGGGAACCTTCTTTATATCACACCTGAAAGTGTATTTTGTATTTGTGGATATTATTCAGATTTTTTTGTATTTGTGGATATTACTCAGATTTTCAGACAGCCCTCTGAATAATATCCAAATAGTATCCACAATCAAAATGGATATTTGCACATCTGCTTATTGGGTTATTTTAGTTTGTATACTTAGTTTATTTCAATTATTTCAGTTTAGTTATTTTAGTCATTTCAGCATCTGGGTGATTTGATTTCAGCTACTGCACAATAGTGCTGAAAAAAGTAACAGAAGTAGCTGAAGCAAAGAGAGTCTACATTTTGTTGGATCTGAGTCAAAAGCAAATTCCTGCAACAAGAAAATCAAATCCTCCAGATCAGCCCAAATGTCAGCTTTCTAATGAGGAGAACTTTCTGGGGGAATATAGACGTTAATCAAAATAATGTTGACAGCGTAAGGGAATGCAATTAGTCAGGCTACGACAAAAGAGGAGCAAGCACCCACTAGCTGAACTGAAGCTTTTAAAGTTTCGGTCATCAAAAGAGCCAAACTGCCACTAGGTTTAGTACCTTTGTCCACTGGGGGAGTGGCGGGGACTGAGTAGCTACAAAAGTCAGAAATAGATACATGGATAACTTGCCACATTTCTTGCATCAAAATTAATTCATAGTGATGCAAATGGTCAATAAAATCTGGATCCTCCATTTTGTGTTTAAGTCCTGCAATATTCCGTGACATCAATCGTAATTTATAAGGATTAGTAAAATCCAGTCACTGGGTACCAGGGTAAACTTCCAATGGAGGAAGAGGGCCAGAAAAAACAGCTCCATTATTGGGATTGGGACACTAAGTTACGTCCAATTCATTAGGTTCCTTGGGTTCCTGGTTTTGAGCAACATCAATGAGGTTACTCTGAGCCAAAGGTGGGAAAGGTGCAATCACTGTATCATCTGGGGGATCAGATACCAGCTTAAAATATTGCTGCTGTTGGCATAGCGGTAGGCCTGAGCATTTGTAGCAGAGCCTCTTGGAGAAGTGAGTTGTGGGGTGAAATGTGTGGTACTGGGATAGGGAGGGGGGAGGTCCCGAGGGCAGCCCCAGGTGTGAGGTGGGGTGCAGTGGAGGGTTGGGGCTGCCTGGTGAGAGCAGGCAGCAGGGAATGGGTTGGGGTGGGGATTGGGGCCTGGGGCGGGAGGGGGGTTGGGTTTGTATATTTTCCTTCAAGTGGACTGCTATTGGGTTTGACATTTAATATATTGTTTAGATTATTATGTATTGTTTATATTATGTATTTATTTATATTATTGTATTTCATTGGTGCATATTGTGAAAGCCGCTACGAGACACCTTTGGTGTAGTCTGAGGGGTACAAAATTAAATTGAAATGGAAAAAAAGAAAAGAAATATCCTCAGAATCTCAGAATACGCACCAGGCCCATCATCCACTTGGCCCCCATTAATCTGGTCAGAAACTCCTTCAACATGGAAAAAAGGGGTTTGCTGTTTATCATAGTTCCTCATCTTTTGCTAGGCAGGTGTAAGGGTTATTGTTAACAGCGATCCCCAAAATTTCTTTACTTGAGGAATTATTTTTAATGCCCACATCGAATAATTTGAGCTGTTTTGAACTGGGGGAAACAAATTCTGTAGATATGCAAGACTGATGTCTCCTTTTCTTAGATTTAACACCTTGCATTTTACCAAAAATTCAGCAAAGTTTTAAAAAAATTAATATTACCAAAGACAGATAAAATAGTCTTAACTACTGTGGAAAGTGTGAGCTCAGACTAACTTAACGAGAGTGGGGGAAAGACTCTGAGTGGCCGGCGGAGACTGGAACCATTGCTCAGGTCATTTTTACCAGGGGACTAGTCACATAGGCAGCCCCAGTGTTTCCAGACTGGCACGCTTCCCCCCCACCCTGGAACCTGTGTGGAGGAATCCAACCTGAAGGAACCCAGCGGTGACACCTGTGTGAGAGGGGGTGGAGTTTCCCACAGAAGGCCCAGGACGTGGGGCTACAAAGGTGCGTCGCTGGAGGTGCGCACTGTGGGGCGTCGCACTTAAGGGCATCACGCTTAAGGGCGCGCCCTTGTGCGCGCAGCCTTAGGCGCGCGAGCCGGGCGGCCGGCGCAGAATACTGCTCTCCTGTTTAGTCCCTGTTATGCAACCGTAGGGACTCCAATACTACCTGATTTGGAATCTTGCTTGACGGAGTCATACCAATCGCTACGGGTAAGACACACAGAAGCCTGGTGGCTGCTCTGAGGGGTGGTATATACAGCAGGGGGAGCCTGGATGCCCTGTAGACAGAAGTCGAATGCCCAGTCTTTCAGCTGCCCCCTTTTCTAGGAACTACAGTTGAAATGCCAAGAGTAAAATCAACTGACTGTGAGGGGATGATTACAAGGGCTAGAGCATTGGTTAAGCAGCTGAAGATGGATAAGTTTGTGGCAACTGATACTCCGGGCCGAACTATTATCGAGGAGGAGGTGTCGAGCCTACAAGAGAGATGCTCTCCACGGATTTTTTCTGGTGGTAGCTTTATAGAGAACATATCTACTGTTAGTACTCCAAAAAATGTATGTGACTCTTATAGACTTTTGATGGGTACCACACTGGATAATAGTAAAGAGGTTATAATAGACGCGGGGGCCCCTGTAGTAGCAGAAGTTGATGAGACAATGAGGATATTTATGGAGGAATTTACCAATAAGGTGTTGGCAAAATTAGAAGGGGTTTCCTTGTTGCACTTAGCACAGCAGAAGGCCCTGGCAGCTTTAGCCACACGTCCTGAAACCCCGACTGGGGTGGTGGTGGTGAAGGGGAAGGCTCCGGGCTGGGTTGAGGTTGTTTCAGTGGCTGGTCAAACCATGGAGACCTCTCACAAGGAAATACAAGGCCACTTACCAGGGGAAGGAATAAGCAGGGAAGGAATAAGCAGTCCCTTAAAGTTGACCAAAGGGCCTTATCATTTAAAATTATATCGCTACCATCAGGTTTTTGGCCAAGATGGAATTCTAAATCTCTTATTCTAGCCCATATGTCTAACATTTTGGGATGTTAGATTCTAGTCCACATGTCTAACATTTTGGGATATATGGGCTAGAATAAGAGGTTCTAATTGTGCCTATTGACCTTGTTAGAACTTTCAGCAGCCTTTGATACAGTTGATCATGAGGTCTTGTTGACACGACTGTGGGACCTGGCACGGCAAGAGGACTGCTCTTGAGAGAGTCCATTAATTCCTGTCAGGGAGGTCCCAGGAGGTGGTGATTGGAGATTGCTTGTCATCCCCTTCAGATCTCCCCTGTGGTGCCCTGCAGGGTTCCATTTTGTCTCCTCTTGTTCAATATGTATCTGAGGCTACTGGGCAAGATCATTTGGAGATCTAGAGTGAAGTGCCATTAGTATGCTGATGACACCCAGCTTTACCTCTCCTTTTAATCTGACCCAGGTACTGCAGTCTTGCTGTTGGGGACTGGATGAGGGTGAGCCGATTGAAGCTGAATTCAGACCATACTGAAGTGATGATGATTGGCTTCCATTGTGACTTGGAGGGGATTAGGTCTTCTGTCATTGATGCGGTCTGGACCCCTCTGGTTACCCAGGTTCACAGCCTTAGAGTGCTTCTGGATCCCTTACTGCACCTGGAACATCAGGTGGCATGGTGGCCAGGAGTGCTTTTCACCAACTGCATCTGGTGAGGAGGCCGAGGTCCTTTCTTTCTGATTCAGATCTGACCACCATTGTGCAAACTGCATACCTTTATTACCTCAAGGCTAGATTACTACAATGCACTCTATGTGGGGCTGTCCTTGATGACTGTTCAGAAGCTGCATCTGGTGGCGACCTGGCTCCTTTCAGGGATGGGTTGGGAAGAGCACATTACACCTGTGCTTTACAGTCTGCACTGGCTACCTATAACTTTCTGGGCACAATTCAAGGTGCTAGATTTGACCTTTAAAGCCCTAAATGGTCTGGGCCCGTCAGCCTCTGCGGCCGCTCCATGGCTCGGCGGCTGTGCCCACCGGCTCGAATCCCCGCCCCCAGCGCCGCAGAAGCCGATACAGTGCGTAGCTCTGTGCTGCCACTGCCGCCAGTTGCCTCAGCAACCCCCAACACAATGGGACAACCTGGGCCCTCCCACGATGCTGCAGGGCCCCGCCTGCTGCTACGTCGCTCTGCGTGCCTTCAGGCACGTGCAGGGGGGCAGGGCTTGCTCCTTATCTGCCGGTGCTGCAGAACACTCAGCGCTGGTGAACAGAGCATGTGTGCCTGGAGAGACTGCCCCCCCCCGACAGCTAAGTGATTTTGGATCTTTGACTGTGCATGATATTGTTGTGCGTACCATTCCCGCCCCTTCCAGTGCCCCTCTCCTTTTCCCATTTCCCTTACTGCGGAGTGAGTGTGTCCCCTTCATGGCTTGCTGTGTGGAAGTGAACCCTATTCCCCCTCCTCCTATAGTGTGTTGTGTGGTGAGAGTGGGCCTGCGGGCCTGGGTGTCTCCTCCCTTCCCCTCCCCGGGTACCTTGCCTTCCCCCTCCCCCTTGCGGTGTGATAGCCCCTGATCCTCATCCTTCTCCTTGGTTCCCCAGATCCCTGCAACCCTACACCATTCTTCACAGTCTCCCTAACCTAGTGATGTTGAAAGGGTTGGGTGCGTGGAACCCCTCCCCCACTCCCACTCTGTGCCCTATGATGATAGGGGCCTGAATTCCTGAAGTGAAAGCACGTGGAAAGGCCCACACACTATCCTGATGGGCCTCCGTAAATCCCGCCTGCCTAAACAGAGCTCCCTGGTTGCAAGCTCTGTGTGTGGACAAACCCCCCTTTTCCCCTTCTTTCCCCACCCCCAGTGACAGATTCACTGGCCCTATAGCCCGCACGCTTCCCTGGGTCCTCCACCATGGATGTTGCCCAAGAAATAGAGAAAAAATTAGTGCATGAGGTGCACACACTCGCGATGCAAATAAAAGATCTGCAGGAGTAACATATGGAACTTGCAGCCACTGTCGCCCAGTAGCAGCCCGCTGCCTGCCCTGCTGTAGTGCTTTTGGCGCCCCCGGGACCGCCCGCTGTGGTGGTGGAGGCGGCTGTGGCAGCTGCGGCTGCCCCTGCGGCAGCCCCTTCCACACCTCCGATACCCGCAACCCCACAAGAGCCCTGGGGCTGCCACATTGACAAGTTCCAAGGAGACCACAAGGCTTGCCGAGATTTCCTGGCCCTCTGCAACCTCACCTTTACGACCCAAGTGGCAACTTACTCTACCGATGCCTTAAAGGTCACCTTTGTGATCGGGAACTTGGGGGGAATAGCCCTGGAGTGGGCCACAAACCTCCTAACTAGCAAGAGCCCCCTTTTGGCAGACTACCAGGGTTTCATTCAAGAATTTACTTTTCTTTTTGACCACCCGCACTGTTTCCGGGATGCCGAAACTGCAATCCTGGCCCTGTGACAAGGGGGGGGGGGGTGCCCCTCATGGAGTGTATATCACCCAGTTTCAGCAGCTCGCCCTGGAATTGCAGTGGTCAGAGGATGCCCTCAGGGTGCACTTCCAGAAAGGGCTGGCAGATGATCTCAAGGACCAGTTGGCCTACACTGCCCTTCCTGACACTTGGGCTAGTGTGGCCACACTGGCACTCCAGATTGATGCTCGGCTGGTGGAATGGCGCAGAGAGAGGCGGCAGGACAGCAGGAGCTTCCCAGTGAGACCTGTATCCCTTATAGCCCCCAGCTCGGATGTGGTAGGGCAGGCACAACCAGATGCGGAACCTATGCAGCTGGGTGCGTCCAGGAGGCCCCTCACATCAGAGGAAAGGGACTGCCATCAACGTTTGCAGGCGTGTTTCTACTGTGGGGATCCGGGTCATTTCATACAGGAATGTCCAGCCCTGCCACCTGCTCGTCGATAATTGGGAAACGCCAAGGGTCATCTCGACCATCGTAGTGCCTCCTTCTTGCCAGGCCCAGATGCTTTGGACCCATCATGATGCCCCCTTGGCCAGACATCCTGGAACGGAGCACACCTTGGCCCTCCTCCAGCGCCAATTCTGGTGGCTGTCTATATCCTCTAATGTGCAACAATACATCCAGGCATATACCACCTGCTCCCACACCAAGGTCCTCAGGAAGTCCCCAACTGGCCTCCTCCAACTTACTGCACTACCTTCAGGTTCGTGGAAAAGGATTGGACTCAATTTCATAGTGGAATTACCCCCCTCTCGGGGATATAACACCGTCTTTGTTATTGTGGACCACTTCACAAAGTTAGCTCACTTTGTTGCATGCAAAGGCCTCCCTATGGCACAACGGGCAGCCCTCTTGTTTGTACGACACGTAGTGAAGCTACATGGCTGGCCAGCAGAGATCATAAGTGATCAGGGGACGCAGTTTGTCTCACACTTCTGGACAGCACTCTTCAAGGCCCTTCGGGTAAAACTAGAACCAACGACCGCATATCACCCCCAAACCAATGGGTAGGTAGAACGAGTCAACCAGAACTTTGAACAATATCTGAGGTGTTACATCAGCTACCTTCAAGATGATTGGTATTCTTGACTGCTCATGGCTGAATAATGCCCTAAATGCCTCCCTCGGGAATTCCCCCTTCTACATCAGTTATGGATACCACCCTCAAATGACCTCCCCGGATCTTCCGTCAGTAGGTGTCCCTGCCACCAGGGCTCTTGCCCATGCTCTCGCCAAAACCAAGCTGGAAAAAGCTCGTCAGCAATACAAGCTACATGCCGACCGCCATCGGCAACCAGCTCCACAGCTCCAACAGGGAGATTTAGTATGGGTGGATCACCGACATTATCCCTCTCAGAGACCGTCGCCAAAGCTAGACCACAAGTACCTGGGACCGTTTCCCATCCTCAGACAAGTGAACGAGGTTACATACACCTTGCAGCTTCCCCCTCGACTTCGTATCCACCCTACTTTTCACGTTTCTTTGCTCAAACCAGCAATGCTGCAGGACATCCCTGGGCCCCCTGCGAACACTCCCGAACCTGACCCAGTAGGTCCAGACCACGACTACGAAGTCCGCACCATCTTGGATGTTACGCTGCAGTGTGGGAGGCTTCACTATCTCATTGATTGGCAGGGGTTTGGCCCCGACTAATGATCCTGGGAACCCGCAGCACATGTCCACGCTTCGCGGCTCCTCTGCCTCTTCCACCGCCGACACCCCAACAAGCCTGGACCTGTGCGGCGCCTGGAGGGACCTTCAAGGGGTGGTACTGTCAGCCGCCATGGCCGCTCCACAGCTCGGCGGTTGCGCCCACTGGCTGGAGGCCCCGCCCCCAGTGCACACAAAAAAGCCAATACAGCGCATAGCTCAGCATTGCCGCTGCCACCAGTTGCCCCAGCAACCCCCCCACACAGTGGAACAACCTGGGCCCTCCCATGATGCTGCAGGGCCCCGCCCGTTGCTACGTCACTCTGTGTGCAGGGGGTGGGGCTTGCTCTTTATCTGCCGGTGCTGCAGAACACTCAGCGCCGGTGAACAGAGCGTGTGTGCCTGGAGAGACTTCCACACCCCCCGCCCCCGACAGCTAAGTGCTTTTGGATCTTTGACTGTGCTTGATATTGTTGTGTTTACCATTCCCGCCCCTTCCAGTGCCCCTCTCCTTTTCCCATTTCCCTTGCTGCAGAGTGGGCCTGTGGACTTGAGTGTCTCCTCCCTTCCCCTCCCCAGGTACCTTGCTTTCCCCTCCCCCTTGCGGTGTGATAGCCCCTGATTCTCATCCTTCTCCTTGGTTTCCCAGACCCCTGGAACCCTACACCATTCCTCACAGTCTTCCCTAACCTAGTGTTGTCTGCAAGGGTTGGGTGTGTGGAAGCCCTCCCCTACTCCCACTCTGTGCCCTATGATGATAGGGGCCTGAATTCCTGGTGTGAAAGCACGTGGAAAGACCCATACACTATCCTGGTGGGCCTCCGTAAACCCCGTCTGCCTAAACAGAGCTCCCTGGTTGCAAGCGTTGTGTGTGGGCGAAACCCCTTCCTCCCCTTCTCCCCCACCCCCACTGACAGCCCCACATATCTGAAAGACGGCCTTTCCTTCCATGCTCTACCATGACCCTTGCAGTCAGCCAGGAGTGCTGTCTTGCAAGTACCACCTGCAAATATTGATCCCACGACAAGGGCCTGCAGAGAGGCATTCTCAGTTGCTGCCCTAGTGTCATGGAACTCCCTTCCCCTGGAGGGCCTTCAGAACCCAAACCTGAGCATATTCCAAAGGCAGTTAAAGCCTTTCTTTTAGGCAAAGTGTTTGGCAGGTGGGGAAAGGGGTTGTGGTGAGTGGGTTAAGGGTAGAAGTTTTAAAGGGATTTTAATGCAGTTTGTGTTTTTAATATTATAAGCTGCCCTGAGCCTTAGGGGAAGGATAGTGTATAAATTTAAATAAAAATAAATATCAGACGAGAGAGAGTGAGAGAGAGAGAGAGAAAGAGAGAGCGCACTTTTACACTAAACATTAGCTACACTGGGCCTAAATCTCTTCTAACTTACTGTGACATAAATCTGAAGTGATTCCTTCTATGCTATTCCCCCTCCTGTCTCTCTTCTCTTCTTCTCCTCCCCAGTATCCCGTGACAAGGTTACCTCCCTCCTCTCTTCATCCAACCCCTCCACCGGCTCCTGTGATTCCATCCCCTCTCGCTGCCTCCTAATGGTGGTTGCCCCCACTGCTGCGCCTTCTCTGCTGCACATCATCAGTCTCTCCCTCTCCACTGGGTCATTTCCACTGGCTTTCAAACATGCCACTGTCTTCCCTATCTTTAAGAAGGCCACTTTTGACCCCTCCGATCCTTCCGGCTATTGCCCCATTTCACTCCTACCATTCACTTCCAAGCTCCTGGAGTGAGTGATCTACACGCGCTGTCTTGATTTTCTCTCTTCTAATTCCTCCCATGACCCCCTTCAATCAGGCTTCTGCCCTCTGCACTCGACTGAGAGTGCCTTTGCAAAAATCACTCATGACCTTCTCTTAGCTAAGTCTAAGGGCCTCTGCTCCATTGTTGTGCTCCTTGATTTCTCTACTGCCTTTGACACTGTCAACCATGGCCTCCTCGTGGAATTGCTACACTCCCTTGGTTTCTTGCTGGTACCTCCTCTACGTCGCTCCCCCTCCCTGTGGGAGTTTCCCAAGGCTCTGTTCTGGGCCCTCTTCTCTTCTCCCTCTACACTCTTTCTCTGGGTAAACTCATTGAATCTCATGGCTTCCCATACCACCTGTATGCTGATGACACACAACTCTCTCTCTTCTCCTGTACTCTCCTCTTCCATCCAGTCTCATATCACTGACTGTCTCTCTGACATCTCTGCTTGGATGTCTTGCCGCTGACTCAACCTTAATATGGCCAAGACTGAACTCCTCATCTTGCCCCCCAAATGTTCCCTTCCTACTTCCCTCTCTGTTTTCATTGAGGGTGTCACCATCCAGTCGGTCCCTCACGCATGTAGCCTGGGATTCATTTTTGATTCTTCCCTTTACGTCTCAGATCCTGCTGCTTTGCCCTCTATAATATTGCTAAAATCTGGTCCTTGCCTTACTGTTTCTGCTGCAAAAACCCTAGTCCATGCTTTAGTCATCTCTCGCCTTGACTACTGTAACATCCCTCCTTACTGGTCTCCCCTGCTCTGATTTCACCCCCCTCATCTTCATTCAACACTCTGCTGCCAAAGTCATCCACCTTGCCTGTCACTTTGAGCATGTTCAGCCCCAACTCTCCACCTTACACTGGCTCCCTCTGCATGAACACATTCAGCACAAGCTCCTCGTCTTCACCTTCAAGACTCTTCATGGCCTTGCTCCCCCACATCTTTCTGCTCTTGTATCCCGCAACATTCCTGCCTGGGAGCTCCACTCCTCCTCTGCCCCCACCCTTGCCTGCTTACGACTCCTCTGATCCTCTAAACATCTTTGCCCCTTCTCTCTTGCTGCCTCCCATGCCTCGAACTCCCTCCCTGGATACGTTCATTCTGCTCTCTCCCAACTTTCAAATCCCTCCTGAAAACCTACCTCTTCCGTCAGGCTTCCCCTGGTCATGAGTCAAAAGGCTTGTCATGAGTGAAATTGCATCCTCATCCCCCCCTCACTCAGACTCTCTTCCCTGTAACTAAGTTAAGCACGTGCACCTGCATTTTCTCAACCTCATGAATGTAACCTTGTCTCTCCCAATGTTCACCTCTCCCTTGTCTCCCCCTTCCTTGTCTCTCTTACATTGTATACCCTTTGGGGTAGGGACTGGTCTATAACTACTGATTGCATGGTGCCAGGTACACTGCTGGCGCTATAGAAATAATATTTTATGGTATGAATGAAGTTCTACTGATGTAAATAAGAGGAGGCTCAGGGACTCTCCTTTAAAAAGCCAGTTTCCTCCTAAAGCTCTGGTTGTTAAAATCTCATTTGAAGCTCACTTCTCCCATGTATAAACTGCCCTGTTAATTTTGATGGCAGGGCGCTGTACTAGTGGAGTGTTGCAGTCATTAAGAAGTGACAGACGTGTTGATTAGGTTTGGGCTGGCAAAAGGCTGTTTTAGGCCTGCAGTAGATCTTTGTTTAGTGGTGGGTGGATAGAACGGCATGCATGCTGAAGCAGCAGTTGCTAAGCATGAGGATTAATTAGAATGATTGCTGGTGTAATTAGTATTTCAGGCAAAGCTACTTAGGAAAAAAGGACTCCTTGAATATGACAATTTCCTGCAGCTTAGAGTATCAAGATCAAAATTTCAGAAATAAGGGGCATAGCTACCATGGGGTGAAGGGGCTCAAGGGGGCCCTTTCTAATCAGCACGAGTACCACTAGGAAATGTTCAGACTAGGTGCAGGAAGGAGCGGGGCCAGCATTCCATCCCCACCCACTCAGAAGATTTTGTAGTGGTATTCTGCCAGTGGGGGCTGCCCGCCGGCGTATGAAATGAAATGCATGTAGGGGGCTGCCCGTTTATTAGGCTGGACACTTTAAATATGTGAGTGAGTGGGAGCTGCATGGACAGAAAATGGACTCCAGTGGGGTGTCGTCTCATTTGAAAACATCCTATGGCTGAAATCCTACTTCAGAGACTTCCAAATGAGGAGTCAGGGCCCTACCCAGGGTCACAACATCTGCAGTTGGGATCATAATCTTGATTGATTTCAGATATATTGTGCCTGGAAGGGGGAGGGGGGGGGCTTACAGAATGACCTTTACTTCCCCAAATGGGATCATGGAGGCAAACGTTTTGTGAACCTCTGTCCTACTTTTTAAGATATACAAATGGCAAAATACAGACAATGAATTTACAAATTCTTATTATTTTAGCACTTCTATAGCACTTTTAATGTGCTTTACAATCCATACCAAGTTAACCCACACGACAGCCCTGTGAGGGAAGTCATTATTATTCCCATTTTATATATGGGAAACTGAGGCTGAGAGCTAGTGACTTTCCTAGAGCCTGTCAGACCATCCCCACAACAGCTGCTCATCTTAAAGCAGGGGTGGAGAACCTTTTCCCTCTCAGGGGCAACTTTGAAAATTAGTACAAGCTCCGAGGGCCACATAGAAGTTGAGGGCAGCAGCGCTTACAAGGTGCAATCGGGAAGAGGAGAGCCCAGATAACAGTTCTGTGACATGGATCTATCCCCTATCCTGGGGTGGGCCATGGCTCAGGTGGTAGAGCACGTGCTTTGCATGTATAAGCTCCCAAATTCAATCCCTGGTGTGGCAGCTCCAATTCAGGGTTTCTGGTAGCATGCCTGAGTGAGGCCTCTGCCGGAGAGCCAGATTTGAAACCTTGCTGCCATGTCAGGTTGTGACAAAACTGGGCTAAGATGGACAATTGGTCTGACTCAGTTAGGCAGCTCCTTATATCTTCGTGTGCATGCCCTCATCTCTGCTCCCTTCCCACCAGCTCGGTCTTTCAATGCTTGGGGACAGGGATGGGATCCAGGAACTGGAAAGGGGCCACATAAAAAAAGCTGTGGTCCACAAGGGCCCTGTCCTAAAGAAAGAATTGCTTCCCCAGCTTCCTCATTTTATGGAAAAAAAAAAAAAAGCTCCCAGAGAAGTGACAGGAGGGTCTAGTGAGGAACAGAGACCAGGGGTGAAAACAGACATGACGCTAACCACCCTTTAACCACCCCTGGTGGTTATTTATGCATGTTTCAGGGCTGCATAGGGCACCAATACAGCCCTGCAACATGAATAAATAACCACAAAGGGTGGTTAAAGGGTGGTTAGCATCATGTCTGTTTTCACCCCAGGATTTTAGGGCTCATTTATTGAATTCTTTGTCGGCCCTCCTCTGCTGACTGCTGGAGCCAACCTGATTGTAACCAAGCCAAGCACACGCACCTGAGACTTCACATCCGCTTGAATGTTTGTTTGTCTTCTCTCCTGTCTCTCCCACTGTCCCATCTCCCTGTCTCCCCCCCTTTGTCTTTTAGATTGTAAGCCACAGGCAGGGACTGCGTCTAGTTCTATGTTCTGTACAGCACCAGGTCACACGACTGGTGCTATATAAATGTTTATAATAATAATAATAATTAATAATTAATAATAATAAATTAATTAATTAATAATTAATAATAACAGAGAAGCACATAGAGCACAACACATGTTGGCTTCCTCTGTGTGTTGGGTGTGGCCTGAAGGGGTTTGCGCAAATACGCAATTCCATATTTGTGAATATAATTTGTCTGTTTAGCACCAGGACCCAGTATCTGAACTATTTTTGCCTTGCAAAATTGCTTATTTTTGTATGCAAATTCCACTTATTTGTTTACTTGGTTATTTCATTTTGGTCATTTGGGTTCTTTGTTATTCAGTACTTTGTTAACTTTGATAGTCCAGTTTAGCATGAACTTGTTCAACCAAAGATAAATAACAAAGGAACCAAAAGAAAATTACTGGAATGAATATTTATTTTGGCAAACAAAGTGGGAAGCAAATATTTCTCCCTGGTCTCTTTGTTCTAGCAATAACAAATATGCCAAACTTTACAAAGTTGGTATTCAAAGGTTAGCTACTTAGTTGCACGGTGCTAAGGCTGGTACAGCCACATGAGCTGCAAGGGCCCAGTCCCTGTGCAGCCCTGTGGCATGCAAGCATGGCCCCATACTACAGGGCCAGCATGGGGAGCTGGGCAGATGGTTGCAGGGAAGCCGGGCCAGCCGGCTGCTGCCAGAGCTGCCACCATGGGCAGGGAGAGCCACAGCATTGACCACAAGAGTGGTCGCCTGGCCCTGCTCCACTTTCCTCCCCGAGTCTGACCGAGATCCTGCCCCCAACTGTGATGTGGTCTGGGCTGGATCTGCGAATGTTGCACCCCTAGGCCCTTCTCAGTCTGCTGCCTGCAAGCCAAGCCCTGCCCCCAAGCCCTGTCCCCCAAGCATGCACCCCAGGTCCCCCTCCCCTCCCCAGCCAATCTCCCAACCCCCGCAGCTCAAGCCTCCCCCTCCCCAGC
>QEPC01011791.1:1578303-1626078 GCA_003113815.1 Sphenodon punctatus
CCCCAGCGGCAGCCTGTGACACCTGCTGCTCCTCCCGGCCCCCCCTGTGTCGTGCCCCTGTGAGGGCTCCTGCCCCGGTCCGCTGCCTCCTCCCGCCCTGGTGTCTCCGCCTCGGTGTGCTCTCGCCTGCTTCGTGGGTTGCTGCTGCCCCTGCCTGTGGCCCTGGGCCGCCTACGGCCCCCCCACCCCGGTTGCCCATCCCGGTGGCTGGGTGCGGCGCTCTGTGTGGCCTCTCGGCCCGCCCGTGTGCAGCTCCTGGTCTGCTCCCGCGGGCCCTGGCACCGACTGCACCCCCCCCTTGGGTGCTTGTGTGACCTGGGGGTTCCGGCCCCCCCTGGACTGGACTGTGTTCCTTCCCCGGGTGGGGGGGTTTTGGAGTGTCGCTGAACCGGCAGAAGGGCTCCACTGGACCTGGCTGCCCTCCGTCTTGCCACCTCTGACTGTGGGGCCCCCTTCCTCCTCCTGGACCCTCTCCGCCGGGCTCGCTGTGCATTGCGGGCCCCCATCGTGCCTTGGTCCGGGGGTCCTGCCCCCCTTCCTAGACTGCCTATGTTGCTGTGGGGGCGCCTCTGTGGACTGGGGTGCTATGGGGGTGGGGGTTGCTGCTGCCTGTGCCTTGCCCATTGGCAGTGCCCCCCTTCGTCCCTCCCGTTGTTCCTCGTGATGTTCTCCAGGCCCCCCCTTCCCGACCTTTCCCTTGTGTGTGTGTGGGGTGTGTGTGTGTGTGTGTGCCCGGGCATGTGGTCGTGCAGTGTGTCCTGCTGCGGGTCCGCTGTGTGTGCGTGTGCTGTGTGTGGCACCTGTCAGCCTGTTCTCCCTCTTCCCCCCTCCCTTCCTGTTTCCCTTGTGTGGGTGTTCCCTTGTGTGCCTCTTGGCTTCGTTTGCCCTTCTGCGGCCATGTCTGTGTCCCACCCCTGCCCGGTGCCTTCTGGGAGTTTTGACCACGGCGGGGGTTCGGCTGCACATCTGTTGTGCTGCCCCGGTCCGTGGTGGTTCGGCTCGGTTCCCGGCCGTGGTCCCGGTCCCGTCACGTCTGTTTGGGTTGTTTTCCCACCCCGGCCCGTGGTTGTGTTGTTCACCCCCCCTGGGGGTTCACTGTGGTGAACCGCCCGCCCGTAACGTCTGAAATCACCCTCTGTTGAGCCTCCAGGTTACCTGAAGCAATAAATCAGCTGAGACTGAGAACCATGAGAATTTGGTGCCTTATTTATGTGGAAACTGAGGCACAGATTCCAATAGCTGGACATAAGACTATAAGTGCCATACTGGGTCATACCCAGGGGCGTAGCTAGGTTGGAGGGGGCCCAGGGACAAGAAATGGACTTGGGGCCCCCATCCTCCCCATCCTCTCCTCTGCCCCCCTCCTGGGGGCACTGGGATATCCCCCCCCCCAGGCAGGGGCCACACCCCACTTACCTGCTGAGCTGGGAGACAAGTGGGGGGGATTCACACGGGGTTCAAGCAGAGGCTGAGGCTGCCCATGCAGGTGGCTCCCTTTGCCACTGCAACAAAGGACTTCCGTCCCAGCGCGCCTGCTGCTATAGCTGCAGCTCCGCCGCCGCTGCACTGAGATGGACCCCTCCCTCCAGCGGCTCCTGGCCCTGCTGAAACTCTTGCAGGGCAGCCATGGCCTGGCCAAGGCAGAGACACAGCGGGTGGGTGACTCGCCCCTTGCCTGCAGGAGTCCCGGTTTCACAGCCCCCTCCCCCGCCTCGCTGGATGCCAAGCCTGCCCCTAAAGCCAGGCTCTGGCCGTGCCTCCTCTCCCGGTCAAATCCCATTCCCCCTGCTTGGCCCCACACCAGCCTGAGCCTCCTGCAGAGCAGTCTCGCCGCTGCACTAAGCGCTCTGCCTGATCCTCAGCTAGGCTGGAACTTCACCCCTGGCCCCATCGCCTCTCAGCGGGAGCTCATCTCCCAGCTTGCCAGGCACCCTAAGGTTCAAGCCACATGGCAGAGACCCGGACGTAACTCCAGGTGTCTGCCATGTGGAGGGCTTGCATGCTTGACCCGCCCCCCATAGCCATACATGGCTATGGGGGGCGGGTCAAGTGTGATGTCAGCCCATGGCTGACCAATGGGGGGCCTAGCAAGCATGTTGCGCTGGCGTGGGCCCAGTGGGGGAGGGGGGCCCATTTGTCAGCTGGCGGGGGTGAGAGGGGGCGGGCAAAAAATTAAAAAAAACCAAAAAACAACTACTCAGGGCCAGGCGGTCAGGGTCGGGCAGCTTAGCTACCATAGGGATGGGCCCCCCAGCCATGGTGGGCCCCGGGACAAATGTCCCACCTGTCCCTATGGTAGCTAGTCGCTCCTGGTCATATCAATGGCCCATCTAGCCCAACATCTGGTCTCTGACAGTGGCCAACTTTGGTTGCTTCAGAGAAATGCACATCAGGTCATAACGAAGTGATCCATTCCGTTACTCCTAGCCCTGAATGTGGAGGTCTCATTCCCTGACCACTTGACTAATAGCAATCTATGGACCTCTAAGAACTTATCCATTCCTTTTTCTGAACTCAGTTATGCTCTTGGCCAACATCACACCCTCTGGCAGTGAGTTCCACAGTTTAACGTCTATCAGTACATAAGAAAACTCTGTGGAAGAAGAGAGTAACTGTTGGTTATTTGTGGTGGTATTTTAGATGCATAGAATTACTCCAATAGTTAAGGAGTAAAGGCAGTAAGTAAGGCAGATGCTGAGGGGGAATGAAGAACATGAATGAAGAGGCTTTAAACAAAGAAGAATGAAAAATGAAAAGAGACACTGTGATTCCTACTGATATGACAGCAAAGCATTGCCAGTCAGAACCGATTTCCATTTTCTTTCCCAGTTAATGAATAGATGCACACCAGGTAATAAAGGGCTCCAGCTTTTCTCTTCTACTTTAGGAGGGGCATGTACTAATTACCTGGTTCTAATTAAGTTGCTGGATTTTGCTGACTCGTCCCAGTCACTCAAGTTGTTTCCCTGAGATTCACCATTCCTCATTAACAGGAGCCAACTGAATTACAGCCATCTTGGAAAGTGATCTGCATACTCCTAGAATCTTCTAATGTGCACTAAAGCTCTGTGACCTTCATGTGGAAGGTGATGCTGTTGGGAAATTAATGTTTGGGTGCATTCTTGGCATCTCTCCCTTTCAGTTCCATGATTGATCTTCATTTCCAAATGCTCCATGTTAGTTTTCAGTCTGGCTCTACTCTATACTTCATAGTTAAAGGCTACCTCAGAAGCAACATTCTCCTGATTAGCCACCAGCCAGGCAACACTGTTTAAACTTCACAGCATCCCTCCAATGTAGATGTTATACCCTCTTTAGAGACTGGACAATTGAGGCTGCTTTTAAACGAGCGGGTTGCGATATTTCAAAATCCCACAAGGCGGGATTAGACAAAACAGAAGTCCGGGATCATGCACATAGAAGGCCTTGGCTGTGCATTGTTTGCAGACCGCAAATTAAATACCTCAATTGAGGTATTTAATTTGTGGTTTAATTAATTTAATTCGTGGTTTAATTCGTGTTTCCACTTGGAAACAGGAAATGGTGCATCAGGAACCACAGCTTGCTCTGGGTTAATCAAATCATACAGCACCTACTTGGCAGAGCCAAATCGTAACTAGCAAACCTTTTGCACTGAATGGCAGAGAACAAGGGATTATCATGGAGCCCAGGCAGATCCAAGCTAGAGATGAGCAAATAGCTTGGCTTTAACAGGCAGGAGACTAGTGGTTAGAGTAGGCAGTTTGCACTCCTGGATTTCATGGCTAGAGGTCATTTTTACTGGCCCCTGGGACTGTGTGGAACTCACATTCAGCCTTATAAGATTAAGAAGCAAGCAAAGCAGTGGCGAGTAAGAGCAGCACATAGCATGATGGGGCCAACAGCTTAAACCAAATCAGAGTTTGCACCCTTGGAAATGCAACACATGCAATTACAACAAATTGAGCTGACGTCAGAATAGGCAGGAAAGGGAAATGCAATTCCTCTGGAAAATGCAGCTCTTATGTGAGAAGCGTAAGTTTGAGATTTGCAAAGCCAGTTGGGGAAGTGGACGACTGAATCCTTCAGATGGCCTTGAAAACCTCAACTGTAATAATTAGGATGAAAAAAAAAATACAGTAGTTGGAATGCACTTACTGTAGATAAAAATTACCTGGGGTAATGGACTGCACATAAGATTGGGTTGCAACAATATGGTGGTGGAAAATATATCACTGAGATCCTGGATTGCATATGCAGAGACCACACATCGTGGAGGTGCCTGAGGAAGGGAGGTCTCTCCATGGCTCCATTTCTACAGCACTATGATGGGGGGGGGGGCAGACTTTTCTGGAATGAAGACTGTAGAACTGGACACTTCCCAGCTTTGGAGAGAGTTTAAGAGCTACTGATCTTCCTTGGAGCCATCCCTGGGTATTAAATATTGCATGCCCCCTAAAGACTTTCTGGCTTCCTTTAAAATCTAAATTGCTGTGAGGTTTTGGAGCAATCGAGTGTGACAGAAGTTTGAGCTCAGAAATATTTTTGTTTCTAAAAACTGTAGCTTCTTGGAGGCATTCTCTGCTCAAGCTATTCTGGTCTCTTCTAATCTGCTGATGCTCTTTCATCTCCCCTCTGCCTGTGATGTTGCTTGCTCCTACTCTGAGTTGTACTAAAGAAAAAAAAAGCGCCAGAACTTTGATCTCACTTAGGGAGTTTTCTTTGTTTCTGCACATGATTTCCTGGTATGCAGAGACAGCTCCAGCACTAATGACAGTGGATGCAGGGCTGGCCACTCCCAGAGCTGTTCCAGGGTGCACCCCTGCATCTGCATGTGTCCAGCCCCACCTGATCCATTTTAAACAGAACCAGTGATCACCCCAGACCACCGCAGTCTGCCTGTGTGGTGCCCTCCCTCACCCCACCCGCACCATAAAGTTACAGGTGGATCACCTAATGTTCTAGGTTGTCGCTTTCAACTCCATGATGTTGCTCAGGACAACCGTTGGCCCGAGGTGGAGCTGCAGCTGCCATCCACTGAGTAGACGAACCGCAACTCTGCCTCGGGCTGGTGGCCTGGGTTTGATTGGCCTGTTCTGCTGGCGGTGCTCTGGGCTGTTTGGGAGCACCACCAGCTGGGCTGCCTGCTCCACTTCTGCTCCACCTTACCATCTGGCTTTTAGATGGATGGGCCACTCATGGGGTGAGGCAAATCAGAACCGGGGCTGTGGTCTGTCTGTTTACACCCAGTGTCGCACTCGGAAGAATTAACTGCGTAGCAATAGTGATACTACTTGTCTGGAAAATGTTGGGACCGCTGTGTCACTCATGGCTGATTTTACAAGGGCCCTCCGCCCCCAAATCGGGGGTGGGGGGTTGCCACGCCCCCGTTCTTCCCCGAGGAGGAAATGGGCATGGAAAGGTGTTGGGGTAAGGAAACCCCGTACGGAGCGTCCGGGCACCGCTGATTGGTGGCCTGGGTATCAGGTGGCTGTGTAGGGGCCACCTGATTGGTCGGTGTGGGGGAAGCCCCCCCTGTTGCTAGGAAGGGGTGGTGGGGGGAACCAACTGCCGCCCGTGCGTTTCCCCGCCATTCGGCATCGATCCTCAGAGCAAGCTGCAGCACCTTCTGCTGCATCCACTGGGGGACGGCATGGGCTGCCAGAGGAAGAAAGCGTCGGGAAAGGAGACACAGTGGGCCAAGAAGCACCCGGCACCTCTGGCTGAAGCAGAGCCAGCTGATAGAGAGCCCCCCACAGACAGGGGAGGAGGTGAGTCTACCACCCCCCCAGGGTGGAAATGCAAGCAGGCCTGCGAGGCACTTGCTGCCTCACTGCAGAATCAAGGGGAGGGGGATAGGAATGATTTCTCCCCCCCATGGGGACGCGGCCCAGTGGAGGCCCCACCTAACCGCCTCAGAGAGGTATGGACGCCCAAGGGAAGGGTGCAGGGGGGAGCAGGATGGTAGGTGTTGGAAAAACAGCTCCAGATGACATCACCTTTTGCACGAACAAACCCTAATGAACACTAGGGGCATTGGGAGTAGAGATAGTGAGTTAGTGTGAGTGTCACTTTAACCTTTCCTGATCTCTGCTTCTAAGCCCCCCTCCCAGGTGGGATGTGCCCAGGAAGTTCCTATTTGGACTTCCTCCTTCTTCCTGACCATTCTCCATCATTCCTAAATTCTCTCTCTGACCTTCAACATGTCTGGCCACCATGCTGGTGGCACCTAGCTAGTAAGACTAGGGATAGGCCTTTCCTATCACAATGTACTTCTCAATAAAGTAGTTTACTTTAACCTAGAAACAATCTCCAAGGTGTTGATTACTACTAAGCTGTTGCTACTAACAATTCAAGCTGCTTTTGGGGTTTTGTTTTTCTAACCATTAATAAAAATTCCCAACATAGGGTTATGGGCCCAGAATCCTCCTGAAGATCCTAACAGATTTTTTGGAATTCGAATTGAATCTCGTTGGAGAAAAGCACAGCTTATTTTTGTACCTGGTTTTTGTTTTGGAACAAGACAAGCAGCATGGAGAAAACTCAAGGGAACTTCAACATTCCAAAGCTGGAAGGAGCGAATTTCAAAGAGTGGAGTTTCCTCATGCAATCTTGCTTGAAGAGTCAAGGTCTTTATGAGGTGCTAACAACAGAAAGACCAACGGCTGCAGGAGCTGAACAAAAGCATTGGGACAGACAAAATGAAAAAGCTCTTGGGATTCTAGGAATCAATGTAAGTCCTAAGCTGTTTATACATTTTGAAAATGTTACTTTAGCCAGTGAAATCTGGAAAAGGCTGGAAACTCTTTATAACAGAAAGAGCCCCAGCGAAGCCATCTCTATAATACAGAGACTGTGCAATATGAAACTCAGAGAAAATGAAAATCCTACTGAGCATATAAGTGAAATACAATGCCTAGCAAGAAGACTGAAGGTTTTGGGAATAGATATTGGAGACACTGGGATTGTGGCTTTTGTCTTGAACTCTTTACCAGCTTCTTATGAATATTTGAAAACTGCTATAGATATTTCAGATAAAGTTATTGAATTGGACTATCTATCTAGCAAGTTGCATGAATGCTTTATCAAAAGGGCAAAGCAAACCTCTACAGATCAAGTTACAGCCTTTAGCTCAAAGAAAGGAGTAAAGAAAGGATGTTTTTCCTGTGGTAGTGAAACACACCTACGTGTTAATTGCCCAAGTGCCAAGACAATGGGGAAATCTAAAGCACCCATTAAGAGCCAGACAGAGAGCCTGGAGAAAACTGCTAGCTCTAAACAGAAGGAGAAAGAGAAAATTAAAGGTTTTAACGCCATGTCAAAAGTAAAAGATGATGTGATCTATATTGATTCTGGAGCAACTGAAAATCTCCTCAAGGATATAGAAATGTTTTCAGAAATTGAATTGGATCACAAAGTACCTATTTCTCTAGCAGATGGGAGAAAGGTCTTTTCAGAAGGGCGTGGTCAAGCAAAAATATTTTGTAAGCTCCCAGATGGTGAAATTGAACAAGTAATCATACATAAGGCTCTGTATGTGCCCTCGTTGAAAAACAATTTAATTTCTGTGAAATATGGAGTGAAAAATGGCTGCAAGTTTGAATTCATGGATGATCATTGCCTTGTAACAAGAGATGGTGACTCAATCCTGTATGCATCTCTGGGAGATAGTGAGCTCTTTGAAGTCCATAGTGTCAGTGAAAATGCAAATTTAGCAAGCAATCTCAAGTGCACCCACAGAGACTGTGATAAAACTTGGCATCGCAGAATGGGACATAGAGATGTTAATTCAATTCGCCAACTTGAGAAGAGGAATTTAATTAAAGACTTTAAACTGAAACTGTGTACTGAGAACTTAGACAAATGTGGATGTTGCATTTCTGCAAAAAGTGTTAAGCCAGCTTTCCACAAGCTAGAGGAGAGAAAGTCTCAGCGCCCTCTAGAGTTGATTCACAGTGATGTATCAGGTCCTCTGCAAAGGAGCATTGGAGGAAACCTGTACATAGTTACTTTTATTGATGATTTCTCAAGATTTGCCTATGTTTACACTTTGAGAGAGAAAAGTCAAGTGTTTGAAAAGTTTAAAGAGTATGTTGCATTGGTCAGCAACAAGTTTGGGAGAAAGCCTCAGAGACTAAGGTCAGACAATGGAGGCGAATACACCTCAAACGAAATGAAATCCTTTCTGAGAGAACAGGGAATTGAGCATGAGACTACAGCCCCATACTCTCCTGAGCAGAATGGTGTTGCAGAAAGGAAAAATAGAACCCTAATGGAGATGGCAAGATGTATGTTGAAAGATGCAAGTTTGCCAAGCAAGTTCTGGGGAGAAGCAGTGATGACTGCCAGCTATCTGCAGAACAGATTGCCAACTAAAGCCATAGAGAAAACTCCATTTGAACTGTGGTTTGGACACAAGCCTAGCCTAAATCACATCAGAGTTTTTGGTTGTGATGTGTATGCATATATACCAAAGGCAAAGAGAAACAAGTTGAATTGCAGAAGCAAGAAAGGAGTTTTATGTGGATATGTTTTAGGAGGCAAAGGATACAGAATTCTTGATGTTGAAACTGGTAATATTGAAATTTGCAATGTTGTGTACTTTGATGAAAGACACAGACCAACCAAAGGTGAATTACCAGACCTGGAGCCAAGGATCCAGATGCAAGAGGAACCAAGTGAGCAGGCCTTCAGCTACCAAATGCCAATCTGTGAACCAGAACCAGCTGCAGATTCAGAAGGGGTTACAGAAGCTGCAGATTCAGAAGGGGTCACAGAAGCTGAGCCAGAACCCAGGCGCTCACAGAGGTCCAACAAAGGAGTTCCACCCTTGAAATACTCCTACCTCACCACAAGTGCAGAGCTGCAAGAACCCAGCACATGGAAGGATGTTGACAGGATGCCAACCCATGAAGCTGAAAAATGGAGGAAAGCAGCAAAGGAAGAGATTGAATCTCTACACAAGAACAAAACCTGGACACTTATGGAACTACCTGCTGGAAGAAAACCTGTAGGTTGCAAATGGGTCTTCAAAATCAAGCAAGATGCAGAAGGGGATGTACAGCGCTACAAAGCCAGACTAGTAGCCAAGGGATACTCCCAAATATATGGAGAAGACTATGATGAAACATTTGCACCAGTTGTCAAGCACACTTCCATCAGAACACTACTTAGCATAGCAGCTTCCAGAAAGATGCATGTTAACCATTTAGATGTCAAAACTGCATTCCTGAATGGAGAACTTGAGGAAGACATCTATATGCAGCAGCCACCAGGCTTCGAGCAACCTGGAAGGGAGAAGCTTGTATGCAAACTCCAGAAGAGCATTTATGGCTTGAAGCAAGCAGCTAGAGCTTGGAATGAGAAACTGAATCAGCTACTGCTTAAGGAAGGGTTCACGCAAGGAAAAGCTGACCCCTGCCTGTACTCAAGATTCAGAGACAATAAGTGGACTTATATCCTGACTTATGTTGATGATCTGATCATCTGTTGTGAACAGGAGCAAGACAGTCACGAGATTGTTGAGCACCTAAACAAGGAAGTAGAGGTGAAGGAACTTGGAAGCATCTCACACTACCTTGGCATTCAAATAGAAAAAGAAGAAGATGGAAGTTATCTTCTCAACCAGAAAGCAAAGATCAAGGATCTTTTGGAATGTCTGGGACTGACAGATGCCAATGAGGCCAGAACACCAATGGATGTCAATTTCCTGAAACAAAGGGAAGATGATGAGCCTCTGGCAGGCAACAACCAGTACAGAAAAGCGATTGGCAAGCTTTTGTACATAGCCACAGTGACAAGGCCAGATATTGCCACAGCGGTGGGAATCTTAAGCAGGAAAGTAAGTGCCCCAACCAAGAATGACTGGACTGCAGTCAAGAGACTGGGGAGATACCTGAAGGGTACCGCGCACTACGCATTGAAGATTCCAGTAAGCAGCAACCCTAGACTGGTGGGATACATGGATGCAGATTGGGCTGAAGACATAGCTGATCGCAAGTCCACCAGTGGACACCTGTTTCTCTATGGAGATGGAGCCATAAGTTGGACTAGCAGGAAGCAGTCACTTGTTACACTCTCATCAACAGAAGCAGAATACATATCAGCTAGTGAAGCATGCAGGGAAGCTGTGTGGATACACAAGCTGCTGTTGGACTTTGGAATTGAAGAGCCAAAGCCTACCACGATGTTTGAGGACAACCAGAGTTGCATTAAGCTCTCACAAATGGAGAAGTCCAAGTCTCGAACGAAGCACATTGACATAAAGTACCACTATGTTCGAGAGGCACAGGAAGAAGGGCTAATTGAGTTGAAGTATTGCCCAACTGAAGAAATGGTGGCAGATGGACTGACCAAGCCACTACCAAGGGATCGATTCCAGATGCTACGTGAGCGAATGGGAGTCGTGAGCCGGTGCGACAGGCGATGAGAAGGGGTGTTGGAAAAACAGCTCCAGATGACATCACCTTTTGCACCAACAAACCCTAATGACCACTAGGGGCATTTGGGAGTAGAGATAGTGAGTTAGTGTGAGTGTCACTTTAACCTTTCCTGATCTCTGCTTCTAAGCCCCCTCCCAGGTGGGATGTGCCCAGGAAGCTCCTACTGGACTTCCTCCTTCTTCCTGACCTTTCTCCATTCCTAAATTCTCTCTCTGACCTTCAACATGTCTGGCCACCATGCTGGTGCCAGCTAGCTAGTAAGACTAGGGATAGGTCTTTCCTATCACAATGTACTTCTCAATAAAGTAGTTTACTTTAATCTAGAAACAATCTCCAAGGTGTTGATTACTACTAAGCTGTTGCTACTAACAATTCAAGCTGCTTTGGGTTTTTGTTTTTCTAACCATTAATAAAAATTCACAACAGTAGGGCTGTAGGCCCATTGTTCCCCCGGCCCGGCCCGGGGAGGCGGGCTGTGGGGAGGCATACCGCACAGGGGTACAGGCTCAGAAGAACAAGACTGGGATGGGATGTATTTTATTTTTAATATTTGTCTGATGTGTATATGCCTTCGAATGTTTTATTTCTATATGTTAATGCAATGGTGAAAGATCATGCAATAAAAACTAACTAACTAACTGGCTCCAGGTGCTAATTCGCAGAATCACTCCATCTGGAAGCGAGAAAGGGTTATTAATGCCTGGGGCGTGTCGTGCCATGAAAAGATGTTATGATTCAGGCAGGCGAGCACAAACGCCTTCACTAGCTTCAATATGCAGGGGGATTTTGAGGACAGGGAGTTGATAACATGGACCACTGCCAAGTTATCACACCAAAATAGCACTGCCCGGTTGGCAAACTCTGCTGTCCACAGTTCCACTGCCAGGACAATGTGGAAAAACTCAAGGAGTGTAAGGTCCTTTGTGATCTCCAGATCCATCCATTCTGGTGGCCATGGGGCGGCACACCATCTATCCCTAAAATAAACCCCAAATCCGACTCCCCCAGCCGTGTCTGAGTAGACCTGTAATTCCGCCTCAACCATCATCTGCTCTCTCCAAAAACTGACCCTGTTAAAACCTGCCAGGAAAGATGACCATGTTTCCATGGGTGTAGCTACCATAGAGACAGCCGGGACATTTGTCCCATGGCCCACTATGGTAGCTAAGCTGGCTGCTCATCTGAGTTTTTTTAAAAAAAACCTCTTCTCAGTCTGCCACTAGCCTGGGCCCCTGCCGACTTCCGCATGGGTCCCTGTGGTGGGGACAACTTGTGGGCCGAAGTTGAACTTCAAGCCCCACCCCCTGGCACTGTGTGTGTTGGCCCAGCCCACTGCATGGGGGAAAAAAGTTTTTTTTTTTGCTTGTTTGTGTAACGGGGTTGTGTGCCTTGGAGTTGTGCGTGGCGGCAGTGCACCTGCAATGGCGTTCTCCTCCTCAGCTGGCCGATGATGTCACACTGACCAGGCAGGGCAGGCAGCACATTGCACGCACGAGGCGAGGGAGGCAGTGAGCGTAGCATTGAAGTCTGTCTGGTGGGAGCTGGCCGGGAGCCGACTGCTGGAGCCACCACCTTACTTAGCCTACCACCAGGCCCCTGAGCCTACTGCCCCGCCCCCCGGGCCCCAGCGAAGCAGAGGAAGGCCCCCCCTGCAGCCTTCCCCCCCTCACACACCTGGCCAGCGCCACCAGTACTGAATTTGGGAGCCGGTTCCAGACAAGGAGAGGGCGGGGGACCTGGCCTGGATCCGACCCCCGCTGCCTCACGGAGGGCTCCAAACTTGTTACCTTAACAAGGAGGGGGCAGTCTGTGTGTGAGACCAAGGCTCCTACACAACAGCAGCAGGTGAGTTAGTGAAGTCCACACACACCCTGATCCGTTGCGCTTGTGGCGGGGGGTGGGGGGGATGAGGGCTGGCGGGGGTGGCATCATGGGACCGTGGCTACGCAGCGCCGTGGCATGTGACTCAGGTTTGTTGTTCCCTTTTCTCCCTTCCCCCCAGCCTCAGGGGGATGGCAGGCAGCAGGTGGCAAAAATATGCCCCCACCCCTTTAACTGGCAATGTGGGGCAGGGGCTCCCACACCCCAGGCTAGGAGCTGAGGCAATGGGGGGAGGGGGGCACAGCATAAAAGCACAGAAGAGGCCATCGCAGTAGCTGAGTACACATTTTCCTTGCCCTGTAATTTTATTTAATACATTAATTTTTATTTAATAAATGCATTTGTTGACAGTTTTATGCAATGAGGACACTGAGGGGAGTAAAGAGGGGAGGAAGAGGGACAGGGAAGTCTATTATGATTGGTGGGGTCCAAGTCCATTTCTTGTCCCTGGGCCCATTCCAACCTAGCTACACCCCTTCTTGTTCGCAGGTCCTCCCTCATATCCCAGGTAATCCTAATATGATGGTGCTGTTGGGGGATTACCTGCTAATTTGTCGTAAAGGCGTGAAAGGAATGCTCTGCCTGGGGCAACCACTCGGTGAAATTGAGACTGCCAACCAATTTTTGGGGTGTCCGGACTGTGACTTTATGGGTCATGATACAGCCCTCTATCTTTGTCCTCAAAGCAGACAGCTTGTCCTCTGGGAGTCGCAATGTAGCGCGGCCAGTGTCGAGTTCAATACCGAGATAGGTTATGGCGGTGGCTGGCCCTTCCATTTTTTTCTGGGGCGAGGGGGATACCCAGTTCGCTAGCCATCTCCTGCAATGTTGCCATCAGCTCAGCACACTCCTGAGACCTGTCCTGTCCTATGAAGAGGAAATCATCCAAATATTTTGTGACCTCGCCCCCTCCACCACATGAGCTGACAGAAAACCCATTTGACAAGGGAACTAAAATGCTCAAAGGCTGAATATGAAATAGAACAGCCCATGGACATCGCCCTGTCGTAATAGTACTGACTTTGGAAGTGAAAACCCAGCAAGTAGAAACTGTCTGGGTGAATTGGCAGCAGGCGGAAAGCCAATTTAATAGTGCACTTAGCGAGGAGGGCTCCTGGGCCACAGCTTTTTGCCTTTTTCATGGCCACATTGAATGGGATGTACTGTACGGATGTGAGTTCCCTTGGGATGGCATTGTTCACTGACCGCCCCTTGGGATACGAGAGGTGGTGAATTAAACGGAATTCACCTGGGGCCCTCTTGGGAACCAACCCCAATGGGGAGGCTACCAACGCTGGCAAAGGTGGTTCCTCAAAAGGCCCGACCACCCTCCCCTTGGAGATTTCTTTCTCCAACTTCTCCCTAACCACCTGCTCCATGCCGTTTACTTATTTTACATTGGGGACCAAACGGGTCTGCTGCACCTGCCCAGCTGGTATACAGAAACCTTTCCTGAATCCATCCACTATATATTTTACTTCCCCATGGTGGGGATGTCCTTGCAGGGCATCTTCCAGATGGTCAGTCCTAACTGGGGTTGGGGCCCTTAGTGGAGGGGGCACTTGCCGCCCTGCCCTGGTTACCTCTTCCCACCCCACCTCGGGTGTTCCATCCTCTACCCCCCTGTTGCTTAGCCTTGTTGAAGGCGGACGCGGCATGGTAGCCGCCACAGTGGGTACAGGCATGGTGAAACTTACAGGCCTGATGGGTGCACTTTCCGGTCCTGCTAAACTTTCAGCAGGGAGGCGCCTCAGCGGGGGACCCCCTCCATCCATCTGAACAAAAAAGATCATTGGCTGGGGCGACCCCCACCCCCACGGGCCAACACGTGACTGCTGTCAGATCTTGGAGCATTGGTTGCATCAATCATGCAGTCAAGCCACAAGTCCTGGGCATAGATGTCCTAGCGGAGACTGGGTTTAAAAGCTGCCCTGTGGCAGAAGGCCTCATCATACTGGAGTCAAGTCCTCCAGACAGTGTCTGCGTACTTGAGCATGTTGGAGGTGCGGTCAGGATACGCCTGCAACATTACGCCGAATTTGCCCAATTTGTCAGCTTTGGGGTGGCAGAAGCATTCTTTGTCCTTTTTGTCCTCCTGCTCAGCAGGGTTCATAATGAGATCGAGGAACAAGAGTGCAAAAATATCCACATATTCCCACCTCCAGATTTTTTCTCGCATGGCTGGCAACAGGTGATTGCTGATCAGGGCAGACATCTCGGCGTACCCCACACCAGCTGGTGTGTGGAACCTAGCCCCGGCTGCACGGTAGATATATGGTGTAGCCTGAGGCTGTGACCATACTTGCAGAATCTTAGCCGCTGGGGTGGCACCTGCTCCAGGTGCTCGACAGAGGGCAGGTAGGCATAGGGGCTCCACCACCCCGGGCCAACGGGGAGGAGGGGGGATGCCAGTGTAACCTGTACCCACGCCCCTTTCCACCAGAGGAGCTGTGGATTCCCCGCCTCTCCCTCGGGGGCAGGGTTCCTCATATCCCATCTGGGCAGGGGTACACCCGCCCTGACCCCTTGGACCCCCCACCTGGGGCTACTGGTACCCTGGGGGCATGTCAGGTTGATAACTGGCTGGAACAGTCCAGCACCCTGTGTGGGGGCCACTGGGCCTCACCCAGCTCCAGGGGGATGTGCTTCCAGTTGCCAACCCCCTGTGTCCCAGGTCACCTTGGGGCCTTTGGTAGTCCTCGTAGGGCTCAGCGGCCGTGGGCTCCTGATGCTTTCCTTGCAAGTCCCTGGCGATTGTCCGCAGCTTCTGTTCTAGGGCTTCGATCCATGCCCACATGGCTTGATCCCCTGGCTCCTGCTCCTGTTTGTCGGGTTCCTGGTGTGGCCTCCAAGGTGGCCGAGCTTCCTCCCTGTGTGGAGAGACTGAGGGCACCCACCTCGCTCCCCACCTGGGCAGGGGGGGGGAGGGCGGAGGTGCTGAACCCGGGGGAGTGGGGCCAGGGATGGGTGCCCAGCCCCTGGGCGGAGGGGGTGTGGGGTTTGGGATGGGGTCTCTCCCCCTGCATCTGGGCAGAGAGGCCAGGGGGGCGCAGCCCAGGGGCGGGGCAGGAGCACTCGGCTGGCGTGGGCCTGGGAGGGGAGGCTTTTGGCCTATATCGGACCAGGGAACCTGCTATCCTGTCTCCTCTCCTTGGTGTTGCCCCTGCAGATCTTCCCAGGGCCTGAGAGACTGTGGCTGCCTGGTGCCCCAGCTGAGGGGGAAGGGTCCACTTGGGTCCTGTATCAAGGGGATGACTGAGGGCATCGGGCCCAGACACCTCCGGGTCATAAACGGCCAGATCCAGGTCAGTGGGCTCTGGTCTGCGGCACACCCCGGCAGCAGGCGCGTGAGGGATTTGCACCCCTCAAGGCACTCCTGCATGGATCCCTGGGCCATGGCCCGGCCTGGGGCATCCCCTTAAGTACCGGGGGTGAGTAACTCCCACTGAGGTGGGGGCCCCCACTGTCACCCCCCCTCTGCCACCACGGGGGTCTGCCTAGCTCGACTTCTTGATGCCTTGCTCCCCCGCTTTTTCTTTGCCTTCCCCATGGGAGGGGATGCTGCTAAACTTACTGATGGATCAGGGGCGGAGGCAACCGGCCTGACTCCTCTGTTGGCATTCTCGCCCCTGGTGAAGGCCTCTGATGTCAGCAGCGCTGCACTCGGGCACTGCTGACTCTTCGGCTGTTTGCCTGGAGTGAGGCGGGACAGGCTCGTGGAGCCAAGCTCCTCCCCTGTTGGGAGGCAGACTTGGTCCACTCCCCAGTCTCTTTTCCCGCCCTGCCGGGGGTTGCTAAGCAAACCACGCAGGGCTCTAGGTTGCATTGAGCTGTCCTGCAGAGCGCAGCCACATGCTTTGTTCCTCTTCTCCAGGTGGGGATGCGACAAGGGGCCCTCTTGCCGCCAAGCTGGTTGGCGAAGGGGCATTTTCCATACAGCATGTACAGTGTCTCAGCTCACTGATCCCTAATGCATTCTCCCTATCTATTCCTATTCCAACCACCAGGACCCCCCTATTATGGGGTACTGATGAAAGGGTAACGGTCCCTGCATTGACTATGGACAGCATTTATCCTGCTCACTAGCATCTTCCCTGTCACCCCCAGACCTGGGTTAAGCCATAGGCCCATGATCGCCTTCCATGCCATATGGTGACAGCATCACACCACTCTTTTATAAGCCCTGCATGGGGTTTCAGGCAGCACAGGGCCTGGGACCACTCCCTACCCGCTGGTTTGCCATGTGGCATCAGCTGACTGACGGGGCCACTGGGTATTGGTTGGGACAGTCTGTGCATGTGCCTGGGTCTGTGTCTTGTCCTGGGATGGGACTGTGTGGAGCTACCCCCACCTAGTGAGCAACACGCAGCTGTGAGCATCTGGATCCCTGAAACTTCCTGGGGGCTGCCATGCATCGGGGCCCATGGGGGTCCTGGGGCCGCATGTTTGGGTGGGGACTGTGTGCGGGGTTGGGAATTCCACCACCCAGGAATGAGCGGGGCTCTGTGTGGTCTATTTGCTGCTTATGGCCTTGGGGTCTGCTGCCTGGGTGGACAGCAGCTCCTGCCCCGAACTGCCTGCTCTCGGTCTGTCAGCCGTGCCTTTCCCTCCTCTATTCCCATTCCCCTGTTCATTCTAGCCACTTATTAAAGTCTGCCTTTTGCCCCCAGCCATAATTGTGAAGGTGTCACGGGGTCTCCAGAGCTGGCTGTGTGCTGGCTGGCATTTGTTCACCATACTCTGCCACCCCAGGGGGTGTGTGGCTGCTGGGCTTGTTCCCAGGGCCATGGGCACTAAGAGTTTAACGTCTGCTGCTGCACCCCATTGCCATGGTTAGCAGAGCTGGGCTTCTGGGTGGGGTGGGGTGTTGTGAGTGGAGGTCGGCCAGACTGGGAGTTTGGCCTACCTGTCTGTGTGTGCTTGACCTGGGGCAGGGGGAAGGTGTGTTTGACTCCTGCATGCTTGGTTTCCCCATCTGCTGGGCTGTCTCTTGGAATGTGGCCAAACCCATGGGTGCATGCAACTCTAATTGGGGTCACCCACTCAGCTGCTCTGGCCCACTTCCTGTCTGGCTAAAAACACCCAGTGTTTTTAGAGTGCCCTATGGCACTCTATAGGGGCAGGGACATGTTGGGAAGAGGATGGGAGAGGTCCTACAGCCTTCCCCTGCCACAAAGCCGCAAATCTCTGGGTTAGCTGCAGACTCCCCTGACTGACTTGAAGAAATTGAGGTTTCCTTTGGATTCCAGAGACTCTGGACTCAAACCTGGAGGGACAGAAACCTTACTGTCATCCTCCTCCCCATTATATGAGCTGGGGAAGGAGACTCAGGGTGCTTTTAAACGATCCCGCTCACAAGCAGGATCATTTATTCTGCCGCATCTCCCCCCCACCTTCCTCTCTACGACACGTCTGATGTTCATAAGAGCATCAGACCCGTTACAAAGACTATGAGTGCATGTGTGTCCTTCTGCGCGTGCGCACTCTTGAAAGGGGACCTGGAAGTGTGACTTAAAGCTGGCACATCGGCGATCCGCGTTGGAGGGGGAAGGATCACCGGGCCAGCCTAACTGTCGCGTTGCGTTCTCTTTTTAACAAAAGGAATTAAGGCTAAGTTTTCCAGCTGAACTAATCATACTGGATTGGGCCTTTTTCTCCTAATTGTATAAAATGAGTTTACACTTTACTTTGAGGCCAGTCTTTCAAAGCAAGTATTGTAAAATGACAATATATTTATAAATAAATGGAACATGAGACTTTTGAATATAAAAATATATGCATAGTTTACTTAAATTTAAATAGAAAATATCAGTAGCTTACATAGAATGGTATTGATAGCCAATCAAAGTTACATGATCTTAAAACATTTCTATTTTAAGAAAAAGCTTCTAAAACCTTAACATATGCACAATTCATTGGCTCAAAGATATCAAGAATCATATGTTACATTCTTCCCAGTTCTTCCCTTTGTCTGCCAAGATGTTGGTGAGAAAGAAATCCTATGGTGTGTGGAATTTCAGTCTGAAAAAAGCCAGACTGTGTCTCTCTTCTTAAGCTTGCCTGCATGGGAGGCTCACATTCCTGAGGACTGATGATGCGGACGTCAGTTAGCAAGGAAATACACTGGATTCTAATTGGCTTTCTTAATTCTGAGCAAGTAAAGAAAGTTTAAATTTCCTTCAAGGTTTGAACAAACCTCATATTTCCATCAAATTTAATTGTCAGATTATAGAGAGACTCGAGCACAGCTTCAAGGTTGTTTTAACTATTAATTAAATAGATATGTTAGGTAGAAAAAACTAACTTAAATCTTCCTTCTCAGTTTGGAGATGTTTATGGCCAGATCATTTGTCATTTAGACACATAAACTGATAAGGTTCCAGACACCTCGACTGGCAAGGGGCCCTTTGATTTGGCCTCTCACTCCTAGCCATTTGACTCTGTTTCCTTGGATACAGTGAAAGTTCATTTGGGAAGTTTAGAAAAAAGCTCATTGGAATGTAGCTGAAGAAGCTTCAGCCTGAACCAAGCTAATCACAGAAGTTGATTTTAAAAATCAATACTGCAAAACACAAATCCAATACTTTGAAACAAAAAGTTAACATATAGAAACTCAAAATTAATACTTAGGAACACAGATGGCCAAAAAATAAATGCTTATAATAGGAAATACATGACATAACGTGGGGAATACCCGGCTTCAAAGCAGGTCAGACTTTTAAACGAGCACAAAGAAAGGCGGCTGATCAAAGGATCAGCTGCGTTTCTTGTCTCGTTTAAAAGCACCCTCAGGTACAGTTGTGACAGCATGTCAAAACTGAGGAGGAATTCTCGTCCGTCCTTCCCCCAAATCAGGAGGAACCTGTCCCCATCATGCCTCCTTTGTATTGTGCCAATGTGCAAGCACCACCTTGAAGCACTCCAGTTAGGATTGGAGCAGGGCACAGGCCTTGCTCCTGGCCAAGGGTACCCGGAGCAGGAAGGGAGACCTCTTCTCTTAAATCATCATGTTCCAAGGGAGATTTTTTTTGGGGGGGTGTATGGGGAGATTTAGGTGAGTTAGCTAAGACTGAGGGGCCTTCTCCTTACATTATATCTTAGCACCTCCCATGTATTTTTAATCTCTCCTGACATAAAGCGCCTCCAAGCACACACCAGAGAATATATATTGATCTGAAGCCTAGGGGCATGTGTGAAATATTGCTACTGCCACTGCTCTGAATTTTATGGATAGATTTGGACATCCCAAGCCTTGTGACTCCTCTCTCCCTCTCTCTCTCTGAAATATATATCATCCTCTCATAGCATCCTCCTTTAGGCAAGCTCTGCTCTGACCTGACCTATGTGTGAACTCTCTCTACACACCATACCGGTGACTTGTCTCTGACAATTAATCAGGCAAGAAGCTGATCCATATTCGAGTGACATACGATAGATAGCAATTGAAAACAGCTTTTGCAGCGGGAAAATGGATGGAGCAGCAGGTCCATTTAACTTACTTGGGAAAATCTCTCACAGATTTTTGAGACAATCGTGTTTTTTTTCCTTGTCTACTGTTGCAATGTGTGTGTGATCTGACAGTCAAAGCCTGTAAAAGTTAAGGAAATTAAAATTAAGGCCCTGTTCTAAGGGGCAACCTCCAATAGGCAATTACCTGGCTTAAGCAACCTTTTCGGTGCATCTCCTTCACCAGGCCCTTCTCCAGTTCGCCAGAGAACTGATGGACCGCCTCCACATGGGCCAGGGTGCACCGCTGCATCCTGGCCTGAAGGGCCTTCACCTCTGCGTCCTCCAGGGGATCGGGGGTCCACGTCAGGGCTGGAGGGGGGAGGGGAAGGGCCTGTATGCCACCTTTTCTGGGTGGCCTTCCCCCCCTTCCTCTGGCGCTGAGGATCGACCACGGGCAGTGCGGGCACGGCCACCACCTCAGAGTCCTCTGCGGCCTCGCCCGCCCGCATCACTCTCCTGCCGTGGGTCTTCTCCACGTGGCTGATGAGCCCCGACGTGGTCCCCTCCCTCTGCCGGCGGAATGATTTTTTGCAGATCTAAAAAGAGAAGAAAAAGAAAAGAACATAAGAAGGGTCATACTGTGTCAGACCAATGTCTGTCAACAAGCCCTGCCTGCATTCTGTCTCCACAAGTGGGTGGACTGGGTGGCCATCCAATCTCTCTCTGCAGGGGACTTCCATTCCTAACAGGTCATAGGGCAATTCATTCCCTGTTGTACCAGTCCCCGTGCCATACCTTGCATGTGGCGGTTGTGTCGCCCTTCTGATAAAACCTCCAGACATCCGACGATGGGCGCCGAATGTCTGGGGGTGTCGCTGGCGAGCTCTCCCTAGGGGTCTGACTCTGCCGACTCCGAGTCGTCCTCCTTGGCCTGGTCCTCCTGGCAGTAGGGCTGCTGAGGCTGGAATCCGATTCCTCTCTGAAATATGAACAAATAAGAACACCAAATAAATATCAGGCATTTATGATGATGGCTCTCTAGTCCTCCCTCCTCGGGGTGCTAGTACTAGGGATTGCAACTAGAAATTTAATTGTGTGCTATTCCTGCCCTCCGGGGATGCTCATGCTAGGAGGGAGTGCAACTAGGAACTGGAAGGCCCTGGCTGGCACGTGCAAACAAAACCCTGCCCTGCCCTGCCCTCCTTGTGGTGCTTGGGATTACAACTAGGAAGGCCCTGGCTGGCATGTGCAAATCCTGCCCTCCTTGGGGTGCTAGGGATGGCGACAGGAGATGGAACCGTCATCGTAACCCTCATTCTCATCGTAACCAAGCCAAGCACGTGCACCTGAGACCTCGCATCTTCATGAATGTTAGACCCCTTGTCTGTCTCTCCCTCTGTTCCCCTTCCTATGTCTCTCAGATTGTAAGCCCTAGGGGCAGGGACCGTGTATGTATTTTATTACTTTGTAAAGATGATGCCAGGTACACTGCTGGCACTATATAAATGTTTGTTAATAATAATAATAATAATAATAATAATAATAAATTAATAATAACAACAACCCTGGCTGGAGGAAAGAGCCTGCCCTTATTTGGGGGTGCATATCCATAGGGAATGGGATGGCAAGGCAACTGGAGAGTGGAACCCTTGTTAGCCTGGCACGTGTTTGGGTGGGGGTGCTGCTCGTGGCAAAGCCCACCGCACTACAGTACCCTACCCTCCCTCACTGTTGCAGACATTCGCTGCCACCCACTGATGCCCACTATTTGTGCCCGACTGATGCCCACTGCCCACGCACCTACACGCACGCCAGTGAGCTCTCTCCAACAGATCCTTTCTTGTCTCAAAGTAAAAAATTTTTTTACAAACCTGGCAGCAGCTCCAGAGTCCGCCGCTTCCTCCTCATCCGAGGAGTAAGCCACCAGTGCAGGACTAGCAGCACCAGCTGCAGCAGTAGCCCTAGCTGCCGCCGCCGTAGCCGCCACCAGGGCAGCCGCCTCGGCCACCTCCTCCTCCTCGAGTGGCAGTGGCAAGTTGGCCCCCAGCCGGGGGATCCTCACCACAGCCTTCTTCATTTTTTCTTTTTTTAAACAAGGATCTCTCTCTCACCCACAACACACAAACCGAACCAAAACACACAGCCAGCCAATCCAATAAAGTCACACACAGTCAAACACAGCCAAAAACACACCAACTGAGTCAAACACACACTCACTCGCCACACAGCTCCGCACGCACACTAATTTCCGGTTTTCGGTGCTTCCGCTTTCGATTTCGGGCTCTCACGCGATTTCAATGACCGAACGGCCAAACACGAACTTGCCGAACACGAACTCGCCGAACTCGAACGGGCGAAAAGGAACGGCCGAACACGAATGGCTGAACACGAACCGTGGTCTGTTCGCCCATCCCTAAGAGACAGTGGTGTGATTGAAGGCAGAGGGGAAGGAGCCAGTAGAGAGAGAGAGAGGTTGATGATGTGCAGGAGGGAAGGGGTGACAGTGGAAGCAATGGAGGTCAGGAGGCGGGAGGGGATGGGGTCAAGGGGGCGAATGGAAGGGTTGGAGGAGGGGAGCAGGGAGGAGAATTCCTCAAGGGAGGCTGTAGGGAAGGAGGACAGGAGAGAAGGAGTGGGAGTAAGGAGAGGGGAGGGAGTAGGAAGAGGAGAGGAGCGGGAAGTGATGTCGAGGCGGATCTCGTCTATCTTGGAGGTGTAGAAGGAAGCAAGATCCTGAGCAGAAAGGGAAGAGGAGGACAGGGGGGCTTGAGGAGGAAGTCAAAGGTGAACAGGCGGCGAGGGTCCCGAGAACAGGACTCAATGTGGGAGGCACAGTAATGCTGTCTAGCGAGAGAGATAGCAGAAGTAAGGGAAAAGAGAGAGAATTTGAAGTGAAGGAAGTCAGCATGAGAGTGGGATTTGCGCCAGGGACATTTAGCAGCACGGGTGCAGGAGCAGAGGTGGCAGATACTGGGGGTGAGCCAAGGATGGGCGTTGTGGGAGTGGGTGGGGTAGGAGGAGAGGGGGGCAAGGGAGTCAAGGGTGAAGGAGAGAGAGGCATTGAAAGGAGATGACTGAGGGGAGAATGGGAGAGAGAGAGACCTATTGGGGATTCTTGAATGTGTCCATATGGCCCGATATTCAAGCAATGGCTTGGTCCTGTTCAGAGTGGTGATAATGGATATGATGGCTGCTGAGTCGCTGTTTGCAGTGATGCTTTATGCCCTTTGCAATGGGCTATCTGAAACCTATGCCCTTTGATTTCTGGTTTCTCTAAGATGAAATGCTCTCTTTCCATCACATTATTTCCTTTCGTTTTGCCTGTGCACTGAATTACAATTGATGTCAGTTTCTTGGCTACCTTTCCTGGAGAATGATACAGCAAATGGGACGTGGGCCAAAGTAAACAATTTTAATGAAATCTGATTTGCAAAAGGATGTGTCTGATCATATCCCTTGCCATAGATTTCTGTCCCCTAATTGTATCTTATACAAAAGAGAGTTGGTGTTTTATGGAAATAACTAATGATATGGTAATTAAATGCTAAATATATTTTTCTGCTCTGGATAAAGCCTTTGTAACGCCTGCAGACCTGGAATCAGATGAATGCGAAAACATAGCCTTTTTCTTTAAACATTCATCCTTTGTATAATGATCCTGAATTCAATGGAATTAGAATAGATGAACTGATACAGATATGTATGTAATTTTATTCATTTCTCAAATTTTCACACAGCTCTACAAGTATATTTTGCAATAAGACTATAAACTTAAGTCTTAAAGCAAGTAATTCCTTTCCTCACCTCCCTCTTTGTTTATCTCACCCACCTGTTATACCTTGTCTTTAAAAAGGGTGTTTTAGACAAGCACTTCCCTAGCCATTACCCATCCATTATGCATGTTGCAGGGCTGCATAGGGCGCCAATGCAGCCCTGCAACATGCACGGCAGGTGGGTAGTGGATGGGGAGGAGGCACTTGTCTAAAAACACCCAAAGACCCAAACCTGCATCAGAAACAGGATTCAATCAATCCTTTGCATCAACAAAGAGCCCTATTCATGTCTTGGATGCTCAACAGTCCTTCTCATCCGATCTAATTGCATAAGATGACAAGTTTGGTAGGTTCAGGGAGTAGCTAGCACAAAGGGATCCCAATCTTGCTTATGATCTCTTAATGCTACCATAATACAGTGCAATTAATTAACATCCATGCCAACAAAACCATCTGCGGAGAATGTCTGACTAACCTAAATTTCATCCATACCTGATTTTTGTTATACCTTATCAAATGTGTATCAAGAGCTTGAACTCTGGAGAAGAGAGGACCTGGGGAACCTGATGAATAAAGGTAGCTAGACATCACTCTACACTAGCCTGAATCAATCATTTCCCACCTGATCCAAGTAACAGGACAAAGGCTTGGGTTAGTTTTTGCTTTTCATTTCCTCTTGGAATTCATGAAGGAATAGGAAATGCACCCTGGCAGTCATTCTAGCTCTCTACTGAGAGAGACTAGGGAGATGCCTTTTCAAAGAGGTATAACTAGGGACAGTTCTTAGAATGGTTTGCTGAACCATTGGCAGGCTGACTGTAAGGAGGCTGCCTACCTAGTCATAGCTTTATGGCAGGGGTGGGGGAACCTCAGTCCCAGGAGTCAAATGCGGCCCACGGCAAGTTTGTATGTGGCCCCTTTCCACTTCCTGGATCTGGCCCCTGAATCCAGTTCTTACCTCCAACCACTGAAAAACTGAGCTCAAGGGAAGAGAACAGAGATGAGGTCATGCGAACAAGGCTAGGGGACAGTTCCCATGGCACAGATTCATGATCTGGGCCCTCTTTTCCTTGAGTGCATCCCTTAAGCACCCCTGCCCCAACTTCTGTGTTGCCTTCTGAGTCTGTGCAAGCTTTTAAAGTGGCCCCCGGGAGGGAAAAGGTTCCCCAATCCCCGCCCCTGCTCTATGGAGTAAGAAGGCAGACAGTCCAGTGGAAAGGCAACAGCATGGAGGGTCTGAGGTCCCATTATCTTGTGTTAGTTTAGAGTGCCTTTCCTATACTGTGTGTATATATCTTTTCTGGGACATATCTACTTTCTCTTTTTGTAAATTGATCTAGAAAAGTAATACTGTGTCTTCTGCACGTCTTTTCATTTAAAATTTTAAACTGCACTTCAGTGCTATCGAGGATGGGTAAAATGAGTCATGTATCTAGGGTGCTTTACGGAAAGAGAACTAGGAGGATGTGAGGAGAAAGCAGAGCAAACCCTGGGCTGTCCACCGCATTTATTTTATTTTACTTCATTAAATTTATTAGCCGCCCCCTCATGCCTATGGCATCTCGGGGCGGCTTACAGCATCATAAAAACACAATACTAATAAAATCAACAACCATTAAAACACTGGACCCACGACAATTTATAAAACATCACTAAAACCAACCCACCCCCCCTACCCCACCCTCTCACCCTCCCCTCCGAAGGCCTGGGCAAACAGCCAAGTCTTGCAAACACGTCGGAAGGCCAACAGACCCGGGGCCAGGCGAGCCTCCTCCGGGAGGGAATTCCATAAATGCGGCCCAGCCACCGAGAACGCCCTCTCCATTGTGGCCCCCCGTTTTACACGGGGGACCTCCAAAAACGCGCCCCCGGTGGACCAAAGGGATCATTCTGAGGCATGGAGGGCGAGGCGGTCCCCGAGAAATGAGGGACCCAGACCGTGCAGGGCTTTATAGATCAACACTAACACCTTGAATCGGGCTCAGTATGCTATTATGTGCTCACGCTGCTCCGTCCCCGTAAGGAGACGGGCCGCCACATTCTGTACCAGCTGCAGCCTCTGAACCAGAAGCCCCATGTAGAGCACATTGCAGTAGTCTAGTCTTAAGGTGATGAAGGCATGGATGAGAGTGGCTAGATTGGACCTGGAGATGTATGGCCGAAGCCTCCGTACCAGATACAGCTAGCAAAAGGTGGCTTTAGCCACCACCTCCACCTGCCGATCCAGATGAAGGCCCGAATCCAAAATCACCCCCAGACTCCAAACCTGAAGAGCAACAGGTGGGCGAACCCCCCCTATCAGAGGGGCCAGCACCTCCCCCACCCTCCCCACCACCATCACATCCGTCTTATAGGGATTGAGCTTCAGTCTGCTCTGCCGCATCCAATCTGCCACGGCCTCCAAACGTTGGGAAAGTAATGAGACAGCAGGACCTGGGTCAGATGAAAACAAGAGGTACAGCTGCGTATCATCAGCATATTGGTGACATCGCACCCTGAACCTTCTCACGATCTCCCCCAGGGGCTGCATATACACATTAAATAATAGTGGAGACAGAATAGAACCCTGCGGAACGCCGTAGGTCAAGGCCAAAGGGCTAGATGTTTCAGCCCCCAGCACCACCCACTGGCTTCTACCCAAGAAGAATGAGCGGAACCATCCAAGGACCGTCCCGCCCAGACTCCCCAGGTCTCACAGCCGTCTCAACAGCAGTCCATGGTTCACGGTATCAAAAGCGGCCAAGAGATCTAGCAGGATCAGAAAGGTCGAACATCCTGCGTCCATCTCCTGGCAGAGATCATCCACCAAGGCCACCAATGCCATCTCAGTACCATAGCCAGGGCAGAACCCAGATTGAAAAGTGTCAAGGAAACCGATGCTGTTCAGATGCGCCTGGAGCTGCCGAGCCACTGCCCGTTCAATAACCTTCCCTAAAAAGGGAAGATTAGAGACAGGGCGGTAGCTGGCGAGTGCATCTACACTCAAAGATGGCTTCTTGAGCATGGGGGGCACCACAGCCTCCTTGAGGCTGGATGATAATCTCCCCTGCTGGAGGGACGTGTTAACCACCCTCGCCAGCACCGTCCCCAATATCTCCCTGGAGGCTTTCATTAACCAGGACGGGCATGGGTATAATTCACAACTAGTGGCCCTAACAGACCCCAGGACATCCACTGCATCGACTTGCATAACTTCCTGAAACTCCTCCCCAAAAGATCGACCAGATGGTGCCTCCATAACCTCATGCTCCTCACCCGCTGCTTCCAACCCGGTGTCGAAGTTACTCTGGATCTGAGCGATCTTGTCTGCAAAGTAGGTGGCAAACTCCCCACAGTGGACCTGGGACAAGTCCCCGTCTAGGCAGAGGGAGGCCGGACTGACCAACCCCCGCACCACCCGGAACAGCTCCGCTGGACGCGACTTTGCAGATGCTATGAGGGCAGCAAAGAATTCCTTCTTTGCTGTCCTCACAGCCTCAACATAGGACTGCAAATGGGTCCTATGGTGAAGTCAGTCAGATTCAGAGCGAGTCTGATGGCAGCGTCGCTCTAGTCTCCTGCCTACCTGCTTCATACACCACAGCCCCTCAGTAAACCAAGGGGCCCTGCGGTGACAAGACAGAGGCAGTAGACATCTCGGAGCCACCCTGTCAATGGCCTCCCCCAGCAAGATATTCCAGTGCTGGACCAGCTCATCGACTGAGGGCGAATTCACACGTGCAGCAATTATCTGGATTTTTAAAAACTGGTTCTCAATAGTTAGCTGTTAACAAGTCCTGTTGCATTCACATGCATGCCATACCGTTTTTAAGTACAGCGAAATAATGCATTCAGACCTTCTTGTAGTGCGCGCTTACCTGGCTGCTCAGTGCGGTTCAGTTACAGGAAGTGGCCTGTGGGGAGCCAGAAGGTTGCTACTTTGTAAACAACATTCTTTGAGATGGCTCTAAACATTCTCACAACACACAACCTTCCAGCTAACATGGATTTTTTTTCCTTGTATGTTTAGAAAGGGTTGGAAGGAATGGTCATTCTGAAGGGTAGAGTGCTTTTTATACTAGAGAAGCTGAGACCATCATGTGGTCTATTATTTGAATAGAGTGAACATGCACAACCCAGTTATGAGAATGTTCGGAGCCAACTCAAAGAACGTTGCTTGCAAGGTAGCAACCTTCTGCTTTATCTCGCAGTCCGATCGGAGGGGGTGCCCCCTGCTTTCCTGCACTGGACTTCTAGACTGGGTGGGGGGGATCAGGGAGTAAAGAGGGAGAGCCTGAGGCTGCTGGAAAGAAGCCCCTCGCATAGTGAGGCGCGCTGCTTCTCTCCCTGGTTTCTTTCCGGTATGCTGCTGCTACTGCTGCAGCACTACGGCAGAGGCAGAGGCAGATGATTGAAAGGGACGGGAAGCATGGAGGGGAAGAACTTTTTTTGGGAGAAGCTGGCTGCAGCCTGCACCCAGCGAGGCAACTACAGGGCTCCAGCTGGTCTCACTGCTTCCGGTAGGGGCAGGAGTAAAACAGCGCACTTGGAAGCATGGTTGCATTCACATCAGAAAAGATTTCACACCAGTTAAAACCAGTACGATGTTGCTTTCACACTGCTGTTAAGTGCGGATTTATTGAAAACGGACAGCAAAAAGGTAGGTTTGAGTAGCTTTGAAAGTCGGATTTCTTTAGTGTGATATTGACCGCATTTAATCAAATTTATGTGTTCAGACATGAATGAAACATTCGTTTTTAAAAAAAATTCGCAAAAATCAGAACGTCTGAATCCCCCCTGAGTGGCCGTCAGGGTCCAGGGTTATCTCCCTCAGATCCTCCTGGAACCGCTGTGGTTCCATCAGCCACCGAAGGTGGACCAACCTAACTGGTCCATTCCTCTTCTGGAGGGGGTGCGCTGAGAGGCTGGCCTGTAGGAGATAATGGTCCATCCATTATCATTGCGCATACACTTGTTGCGCAATGATCTGCTTGTGGGCCCTAAACACAATTGGTTGCCTTTTGTGTTTAGACTAGGAAGTCTGTAATGCAGGGCTGGGGGACCTTTTCTGTGCTGTGGGCCACTTGGAAAATTAGTATAAGCTGCAAGGACCACATACAAGTTGGAGACAGAAGTGCTTAAGGGGTATACTCAAATGAAGGCGAGTCCAGATCATGGATTTATGCCATGGACCTGTCCCTTATCCTTGTATGCATGCCCTCATCTTTGCTTTCTTGCCCTAATCTCAGTTTTTCAGTGGTTGGAGGTAGGAACTGGATCCAGGGGCCAGATCCAGGAACAGGAAAGGAGCCACTTGCTGCGGGCTGCATTTGGCTTCCCCCCACCCCCTGCAGCTAAGATTCCCCACTCCTGCTGTATTGGCTGCAAACAGAGGCATATGTCTGAACTGAGTCTGTATTGAACATGTTAAACCTTGTTTGCAAGGAGACAGTTTCATTCAGAGAGTGATTTGTCAATGTCAGCCCACACAACCACGTGTTCGCTTTGACTTCCTCTCAGGAAATTTCTCTGAACCGCTCATGAATGATTAACGATTGGCTCCTGTTTTCTTGCTTGCTCAGAAAATGAAAATTGACTGTTTTCCTTGTGGAAAGCAATGCAAATCATCAAGGCTTGCCCTTACAAAACTGATAGGGCCTGATTTCCATTCATTGATTATCTGTCTTCTAGGCTGGTCAAAGCACAGGCTCATGCCTCCCACACTGAGGTTCCAGTGTGACCTGATGCATTAGCGATAGACCTATAGCCGAAAGGGATGCTGTTTTTTCCACCTAGGTGGGGCCAGAAATATGGAGAGGGAATCCCCAGGCCCCACCCCCTCTTCCTCTGCAACGGGGGGGAGGGGGGGGACACATACCAGTTCAAGGGGGCCCTGGAGGTCCTCACCCATTCCTCAGTCCTCTGGGAGTGGGGTGGGGCAGGTAAGCCAGTCAACAGTCCTTCTTGGGGGGTGGGGGTGGGGCAGAAGTTTCCCTATGCCCAGTCATCACTGTTCTGGGGAGGGGCCCAGATGAGGATGTTGTGGTGGCCAAAAAGCACCCAGAAACCATTGCTTGATGCTGGTGCCCCAGCAAACTACTGGCTTGTCTCTAACCTTCCCTTTTTAGGGAAGGTTACTGAATGGGTAGTGGCCCATCAGCTGCAGGTGCATTTAGATTACATTGGTTTTCTTGATCCCACACAATCTGGTTTCTGCCCAGGGTATGGCACAGAGACTGCACTTGTGACCTTGGTTGATGACCTCCTGGTGAACTGGATAAGGGTCATAGGTAGGCTGGCCATACCTCGCCTTTAAAAGAGGATGCTTATGAAAAATACATGGTGCAGGGCTGCATTGGGTCCAGTACAACCCTGCACCATGTATTTTTCATAAGTGTCCTCTTTTAAAGGGGAGATATGACCACCCTAGTCATAGGAACCTGCTGGTTCTACTAGATCAGGGATGGGAAAACTCAGGCCCGAGGGCCAAATGCAGCCCGTGGCAAGTTTTTGTGTGGCCCCTTTCCACTTCCTGGATCTGGCCCTTGGATCTAGTTCTTACCTTCAATCACTGAAAACCTGAGCTCCAGGGAAGGGAGCAGGGATACGGTCATGCAAACAAGGGCTGGGGACAGTTCCATGACACAGATCCATGATTTGGGCCCTCCTTTCCTCGTGCATCCCTTAATCACCCCCACTCCAATCTCTATGTGACCCTTGGAGCTTGTGCAAGTGTTCAAAGTGGCCCCCAGGAGGGAAAAGGTTCCCCACCCCTGTACTAGATCTACCAGTGGCTTTTGATACCGTGAATCATGAGATGTTGGAGACTTGCCGGCAGGATCTGGCTGGGGTGGATGGTACCATTTTACAGTGGTTCCATTCTTACCTGGCAGATAGATCTCAGCGGTTGGTACAAGGGGACTGTACATCCCCGGGGGCCTCCCATGTGGGGTCCCGCAGGGTTCCATTCTGTGCCCGCTCTTATACAATGTGTATATAAAACCACCTGGGGAGGTTGTGCGCAGTTGGGGGGTTCATTGTCATCAATATACTGATGACACCCAACTGTATTTTTCTTTTTCAAATGACCCAGGCTCTGCAGTCTCTTTGCTGTCTCGGTGTTTGGCCACTGTGGGGGATTGGGTAAGATCAAGATGATTGAAACTCAATCCCGACAAGACAGAGGTGATGCTAGTGGGCTGGGTTGGGAATCTGGGGGAGGGGTTCACTCTCCATTTGTTTCGCATGTGCAGAGCCTGTGGGTATTCCTGGATTCTTAGCTGTGCCTGGATCTGCAGGTGTCGGCTGTGGCCAGGGGTGCCTTTTGCCAATTACATCTGGTGAAGAGGCTCCACACATATGTCTCAGACCCCGATCTTGTCACTGTTATCCATGCATTCATCACCTCAAGGCTGAATTATTGCAATGCGTTCTACATGGGGCTGCCCATGGTGACAGTCCAAAAGCTGCAGCTGGTGCAAAATAAGGCAGCCTGCCTGCTTACCGGGACGGGTTGCAGGGAACATATTTCACCGGTGCTCCAAGCATTGCACTGGCTGCCTATTGTCTTCCAGGTCTGATTCAAGGTGCTGGTTTTGGACTTTAAAGCCCTACATGACCTGGAACCTGCTTATCTGAAGGACCGCCTCTGGGCCCCTGGGCGGCCCCGGCAGTTGTCTGGGAACGTCCCGTGTTATCAGCAGGTCTGGACAGACAGGCGGGCGTTCTCGGTGGCTGCTCCATCACTGTGGAATGCGTTCCCGGTGGAGCTCCACCTCAGCCCAGATCTCCTTGCCTTCCGCCAGCAATGTAAAACCTGGCTCTTCCGCTAAGCGTTTGGGGGGGGGGGGGGATGGTTTAGTGGGGAGCTGCCTCAAGTCACTGTCTGGGAAGAGGGGTGGTATAAAAATAAATGTAATAAATAAATAAATAAATAAATAATTTCCTGCAACCATTTTGTACCACTGGCTTTCGAAAAGGGACATGACTTTCTCCCCAAGAGGCTAAGTCAGACAGGTTACAGTCAGCAAGTAATAAGACCACCTGTACCCATTTTAAAGAACCTTCAATACAATCCATTAGTGGTGTCTATGCTCTCATCAATGTGGTTAAAGAAAACGCAAAGCTTAAAGTAGAGCTGAATCAAGAACCATTCCTGGTTCTCACAAGATTCTCATGAGAACCAAAAAACGTTACTGAGATAGCATATAGCTTAGCGTTTTATTTATACCCCGCACTCTCTTGGAAACCGACTCGAGGCGGCTCACATCATAACAAAATACATTTCTGGGTTTTTCATCCCATGCAGGGGACCCAGCACAGCAAAAATAACAAAATTTCACAAATCATCATCTTATCACAAATTCCTCCCCATACTGATGTTCTCATTCCACCAACTCCTACACAATCAGGTCCCATGACTTAATCCTTCTATCCCCTGCTGCCACCAGGGGATATTTCACCCAACTCCACCCTTCTCTCACCGGGGGGAGTCAGCTGTACCATCCTCTTCATCAGTAAATAACATAACCCCCCCCACAATACAAACACTCACAGGATCTTTCCCCTCGGCCTCATGACCCGGCTGAAAGGTACGGCCAAAGGGCAAGCCCCTTTGAACGTGCCCCTTCGACACGTCTCCCGGTGTTATGGGGAGCGGCCCGGAAGTTGACCTCTCCGAGCCCCGCCCCCACAAGGGGGGGAGGAGAGAGAATCCCATGGCCCCCAGGTCTCAGCAACGGGGCCCCCCATCCCACAACCAAGTACCATCTCTGTCCTTGAAGATGGGGGGGTTGAAAGGAGCTGCCGCCATCTGCTCCCTCTTGGCTGGCCGCCCTTGGCTCCTGCACGCCGCTGGTATCTCTCAACAAGTTCTTAGTAATGTCCCAAGTTCTTGCAAAAATCTTGAGAAAATTAAAACAACACTTTATGCATATGCAAAACGACCGCTTTATGCATGCACTTTATGCATGTGCAAAATGACCACCGGGGCCATTCTGTGCATGCGCAGCCCTTTTCAAGATGGTGTTGGCAGCATCAATGCCATTTTGGAAAAGGGCAGCTGTTCTGCACATGCACAGCACTGTTTGAGCATGCGCAGGCCAGCTAGCCTTTTCCAAAATTGCACGGATGCTGTGGTGACATGTAGGAAAAGGGCTGCGCATGCATAGAATGGCCACGAGAAGCAGCTATTGGCCATAGCTTACAGGAAGCTTGAGGCTTAAAGGAAGTAGAAATATTAACAGGCATGTCATTGCAGTGACTGGTGATCTCTTAGAAGATTCAAGGGTTGGAGGCAGACATTTTGGAGGCAAGGACATCAGTTTGTCTGGCCATGACCCCTAGGAACTTGCTCTTTCTTCCACTTCCAGGTCTGAATACCAGACACTTTTGTGGCAGCTGTTGAACTTTGAGCATTGAACTGGTGCGTGTGGGTGGGTGCGCACATGTGCATACACGTGTGTAAGCATCTACCACAATGGAGCTTGGTTCTTTGATTGGGACCTTACAGTTAGGATGGCCACCTGTATGGGATTTTCCCAGAGACTCTGGATTTTGACCCAAAGTCTCTGGGAAATCAGACATTTTGGGAGCAGCAGGAAGGTGGCCATGTCAGAAAGGGAGTGAACCATAGGGACTTTTCCTGTTCCCTTGTGGCCCCTCCCTTATGGAACAGCATGACTAAGATGGGATCAGTGTTGTGTTCCAGTGTAATGGGTGCATCAGAAACTGTCAGAATTTTCTAATATCAAAATAGACAGGCAATGTTCTTCTGCTGCTCCCAGCTCAATGTCAATGGTGTGGCTAGGTGCAGCCCGAGTTCAGGTAGGCCCTCACCGAATAGAACGGATGAATCAAGGTCATGGTCAGACATCAGCAAGGTTCAGTTCTCTAGGCAGATAGACATTCACCAGGCAGACAGGGTGCATCAGGATTGTGGTCAGACACAAGCAGGGTTCAGTTCCAAAGGGCAAATAGGCACTTGCCAAGCAGAGAGGGGGTATCAAGATTGTGGTCAGTTGCAAGCACGAGTTGGTTCCAAGCGAGGCAGGCAGGTGCGCAGGGGTCTGGTGGTGAACAATTCCCGTGGTCTTAAAGACTGGAGCGGATGAAGGTGCCAGGAGCCCGTTTGGGAAGTCCAAGGGGCTGGAGTGGAGACAGATTAAGGTGTAGATCAGTGAGGGAATCCAGGAGCTGAGCGGATTGCAGAATACAAAGATCAGGGAGGGAACCCAGGGGCTGGAGTGGGATGCAGGATCAAGCATCAGAAGTGAGTAACAGCAAATCAGGGTAGGAGATTTGTGCAGCTGGCAAGCCAGGGAGAAAATATCCATCTTCCCCTTATATAAGGAAAGAGGAAGCTCTAGAAGCTCCCTGCTCCTTCTCCTTTGCTCTAGGGCCATTCCTAATTGGCTGAGGCTGGTGCTTGGTGCTAGCTGTGGCCCAGCACCACTCTGGATTGTGGAGGGTGCCCCCGGTGTAGGTGGTTGCTGTAGTCTGGTGCCATTCTGGCTGGTAGATGGCACCACTGTATTTTGCTGAGGACAAGAAGTGATGGTGCATCTGTGGTGCCATGTGCAATGGGTGACAGGGTCCTTCCCCCAAAGGGTGGCCCCTGGAGGGGGGCGCTGGCCTGTTTAGAAATTGCTGATGGAAGGGGCAAAAAAGTGCAGGGACGTTCACATGTGAGACGGATTCCCACAAGTGTTCTTTTGGGTCATATCCCTCCTTGTCTACAAGGTATTGCAACTGCCCATGATGCCACGTAGAATCCAGGATCTGACAGACCATGTATTCTTCCTCTCCCTCATGAATCACACGAGATGGTGGTGGTGCAACATGGCTGGGGAACAGATCTGGGGCACAAGGTTTCATTTGGGAGACATGGATCATTGGATGGATGAGCAGTTGGAAAGTTAGGTGAAGCTTATAGGTGAATGGGCTGCTGTGGCGTTCCACCCAGGTACTTGTAATCTGGTTTTGCCAATGAGCATCATGAGTGGTAGTGAGTAGTGCTGAAACTCAGTCCTTCCTTGGTTTTCCTCAGGAAACACCAAGGACCGGTGCATTTTGCCTCAATTTTCTGAGTTCTGAAGTTTTGAGGAAGGGCCTCAGAACTTTGGAACTCAGCCAAAACTCAGCCAAGTACAGGGAATGGGGACAGAGGGCGGGGGGGGGGGGGGGGGGGCAGTGCTAGCCCCCTGCTCCCCCTTCCCTGGCCCAGCCCCTGCTGGCTGGGGAGGGAATAGACCAGCGGGGACCAGGGAAGGGAAGGTGTGGGCTAGTGGGTGACCAGGAGTGGGAAGCTTGGGTGTGTGTGTGTGTGTGTGTGTTACTTACCTTTCAGAGGGGTCCCACGCGATGTGTGTCCTCTTCCCAGCTTGTAAGTTTGAAAGTATAAAAACAACAGAGTACGCTCAGCCAAACCTCAGCCAACTGTAGGGAAGGAGGCCAAAGGGCAGGGAAATGCCTGAATGGCCCTTTCTAAGCATGCTTGGCCCTTTTCAAATATGGCACTAGCAGCATCAGATTGAAGAATCATGTGAAGAATTTTCAATTGAAGAATCATGTGTTTTTAGGCTCCTTTCTGATAAACAGAGGTAAATCAAAGTAACTCCTACACTTCAGTAGCATTCAGATGAACAGCATAAACAGAAGTAGTACTGTGGCAATCTCCCTTCTAGCTAGGGTGGTCACACCTCCCCTTTAAAAGAGGACACTTATGAAAAACACATGGTGCAAGGCTGCATTGGTTCCAGTGCAGCCCTGTACCATGTATTTTTCATAAGCGTCCTCTTTTAAAGGGGAGGTATGACCACCCTACATCTAGCTGAGATGTAATGATTGATTGCTGAACCATAGTTGCCACTCTCATATTACGTGTTCACGTGAGCAGCGTTAAGGGCCCTGGGTGTGGGACATCCGGGACGTAGGTGGACAGGGAACTAGAGAGCCACAAGGGTGCAGACCAGAAAGTTAGGGAAAAGGGAGAATGGAGGGGTCTGGGAGCCAGCAAAGGAACTAGGAACACAGGGACGCAGGAAAACCTCTCTGCCATTCTCCAAGGTCAAAAGGAACAACCCCTCCTCATAGATCTATGGTCTCCAGGAGAGAATAGGCTCATCATTGAAGTTCTAAGGGGAAAGGGAAGGACACCAAGGATACAGGAACCAGGGAATAGGGGAGTCAAGGATAAAGGGATGAGGCAGAAGGAAGCCAAACAAGGGACTAAGCACAAGGGAGCCAGAATACTAAAGGTTGGGAGTGGGGCAGGAGAACTGGAATCAAGGAGCAGAACACAAGGTAGGCTGTAGCCTCATAAAGGAGCACAAGGGAGGAAGGGAATAGAGAGACAAGATCAGATACATGGGAACTAAGGCCTGGAGTATAAGGGAGGAAGCAACAGGGAAGGAATGTTAATGCTCTGCCTAACTTTCTGCTGGTACTAGCATGCCTTTTATGCTAGCTGATACCCAGTCAGGAAGGTGGGAGGTGGGGCTCAAGTGGAAGGGTGTGTTCAGGCAAGGGTGGGAAGAAACACAAAGGCAACCAGTGGGAAGACAAACAGAGCCTTGGCAATGGTGCCAGAGGCTGAGCTTGTACTCCAGGGGCCTGGGAGTTCAATGCCCAGGGGACCTTGCAAACTGTTTACCCAGGCTTTTGGAGGGGAGGATGGGGGGAAATGTGTTTTATAGAATTTTAAAATGATAATGTTTCTATTTTTAAAAATGTTATTGTTAATATTTTGCCTTTGTAAGTCGTCCCAAGATGCCATGGCATGAGGGAGCTACTAAAAAATGTAAATACGTAAATAAATAAGATACAAACAAAAGGAAAATCCTGATTTTTACACTTGAATACCATCTATTTAGCACTTTATTTGTGTGAATGCTTCAAGAATGTAGGGCGCTTTTAGACGTGCCTCTGTCTTCATGGACTTCACAATCCGCTTTCAACAATCTTGCAGGGGTGGAGTTTAGACCTGCCTCCCCGCACCGGAAATTGACCGGCTGCCATTGGAAACAGCGGTGCCAGGTGACTTGTGCATTCTTTTTAAAACTGGATTTGTCAAACCCTGATATCGAGGTTTGATAAAGAAACCAAATCTGGTTTTAAAAAGACCAATTTGGTTTTAAAAAGAATGTGCGAGCCACCTGCCGCTGGTGTTTCACGGCCGGGTGACTTCCGGTGCAGAGAGACATGTCTAAACTCCACCCACGTGAGATTGTTGAAAGTAGATTGTGAAATCCATGAAGATAGAGACACGTCTAAGAATTGGTTAAAACCTAAGAAAGACTCTACTACATCAAATGAACTGTTTGTTGGAACATGGCTTTAGTCCATATTTGCTCCAGGCTAAGGTCTGATTGGAATGCACAGGGCCCAATAAACAAAGGGAAGGACTCTGCTAGACAGCTACTTGGGGAGGGGGGTGTCAGCAAATTCATTTACAACACACACACTGATTTAGTGGTTCAGATGCTTTTGAATCTGCTGATCATCAGTCCATGGGATGAAATATTGCTTGATATTACTTCCTCATTAGGGAATTTCTTTTAATGGCTCATGCTAGTAGGGTAGTGCGTATACTGTACACGCTTGGGGCTTCAATTTTCAGTGCATTGCTTTGTCAGAACTTTCATTAAAGTCAATGGGGAATTTTGTTTGAGAAAGATGTAACAACCGAATTCTGTCACCTTTGCTCATGTCAGCTAGCAGCTTCCACTGCGGGTTTTCCCACTGTAAGGACAATTATAGAGGGCCTGGGTTTAATCCCCCTCAGCCAGGTCTGAGCATTACCTCCCTGACAGTTGCTTTAAAAGTCAGATCCCCACATGATGAAGCTAATGTTCCTTGGCATGAGCAGAAAGCCCATGTAATGTGAGTTTAAATGTATGCCACAACAATTCGATACCTACAGCAACAACCTTAAGCACAGGAGCGGATGATGTTTAGTGTTCAGATATATTATTCCAGCCATGAAAATAGCAATGCATAGAGTGTTCAATTATTCTCAGCCATTAAACTTTGCTGGAGAAGACTGAAATATTCATGCTTGGTGGTAAACTGGAAGTTAAGAGAATGCATCATGGGCTGACGATGACTTGTATAAATGTTGATTGCTCTTTAGATCAGCTACCAAATGAACAAATAAGTAGCAATTGCTCAGATAACTTTATTTACCTCTTAGAGCTGCTGGTTACGTGTTTGCTTAGGGAAACGGCTCACACAGTACCAAAGAGAGAGAGAGAGAGAGAGAGAGAGAGAGAGAGAGGTGAAATTAAACCAGTGAATCAAGGACTGTGTCAAATGCGTAGGATGGGAGCAGTTATGCTCATTTCCACTGAGCATAATACAAATTGGCAGGGATATCGATGAATTCTGTATCATAGGCCTTCTCTGAAGCTCAAGCTGCCCTGAAGAAACTGGATATTTTGTCGCTCCTTGTGGCCTGCTGTCATTGCTCTGTGATCAAGAGCATGTAGCTGCCTGCAGGCTTTTCAGAGCTCAAGCTGCCCTGAAGAAACTGGATATTTTGTCTCTCCTTGAGGTCTGCTGTCATTGCTCTATGATCAAGAGCATGTAGCTGCCTGCAGGCTTTCCTCGCCTAAGCCCTGTTTATTAAAGGCAGTGCACATGCTGACTATGTTTGCCCTCTGTGGAAGTGTTCAGTTTAGCTGTGCTCTGTTACAGGAGTGCTGTACGTATGCAGTAGGGGTGGGAATATTGGTATTGGATTAATCTGAAAATCTGATATTCACTGATATCGGCATACTGGATTTTTAACACTGGGCACGTTACCGGGTTTTTTGTGTTGCGCGCCATTGAAATAATGGTCTCAATGTAAAAAAACTGGTACGCAACCAATGTTAAAAATCCGGTATGCCGGTACTGGTAAATCTGACACCGGGGAGATTCAATACCGGTAAATCTGGTATCCGGTATTCTCCCCGGTGTCCCACCCCTAGTATGCAGCTAGCTAGTTAGCTAATATGCAAAGGGATGGGGACCAAGGATACAAGAGCATTGTTTAATGCAGGGATGGGGAACCTTTCCCCTCCCATGGGCCACTTTGAAAATGAATACAAGCTCCCAGGACATGATAGGAGTTGAAACAGAGCGAGGGCACTTAAGGGGAAGGGCACTCAGGAGAGGAGAAGGAAGGGAATGGTCCAGATTGTGGATTTCTGTCATGGATCCATCCCCCTGATTAAATGTGTGCCCTCATCTCTGCTCTTTTCCTCCTGAGCATGGTTCTTTAATGCTCGATGGTAGGTACTGAAGTCAGGGACAAGAGCCAGGAAATGGAAAAAGGCCAAATAAACATAAGTCTTGGGCCAGAGGTTCCCCACCCCTGGTTTAATGGGTTTTCTAGGACCAAAAAAGGTTGTTGGTGTGCAATTGTGAACAGAAAAACTGGAATGTGCATGAATGCTGAAACGGAATAAGAAAGCTGCTTTAAGATTATTCTGTGGAACAGTCATTGTGTCCATAAATCTGAATCCTTCAAAGACAAACCAATGCATGTAGGATTATGTTTCAGCAATGCTAAATACAAAGCAGGTAACTTAGCAACAGGAAGCATCTCAAGTCTGCTTTAGTCTGAAAAGTCCATGGATCCCTGAACTGTTTAGTCTTCTGAGTTCAATGTGAAACTGGTAATACATGGGTTGAAACTTAAGCACCGGGTCTTAGATCTATATACGGAGAGCACAGCTCTGGAGACTTAACAGTCCTGGTACTTCATCCATTATTAATTAATTAATTATTAATTATTCTTATTCTTATTATAAGCATTTGTATAGCGCCAGCTGTGTACCTGGTGCTTTACAGAACAATAAGATAGATGCGGTCCCTGCTTACGGCTTACAATCTAATAGACACAGAGGAGGGAGACAAGGAAAGGGGACATAGGGATGAAATGGAGCTGTTAGTTCTAGATGCAATAAAAATGCTGCACCAGCACAATCCCCCTTCATATCAATAAGGCTTGCACCAGCTCATTACTTTGAGGATCAACACCTAAGAGAGCGGGGGAGGCGTTCAAGTGGTTCACTTCCAATTTAAATGCTTCAGGTGTAAAATGCCTCTTACTCCCCTGTGGGGAGAGCGTTCGTTCATGCTAACGGCTAGGGCAGGTACTAATGGCATGTAGATCATACTGCCAAAGATGAGTGTCAGAGGCCAGCAGCATGCTTGAGTAGAGTTCCCGCCTCTGGCTGTTTGACCCTGAGACTCTCATAGCCAAAATGGGAGGCTCTGCACAAGGTCAAACTGTGCAAAGTAGCACCTGTATGTTCAACTGGCGATGGCTTGGGAGTGAGACTTGGGTTCAAGAATTCATGCACCATACACAGACTCCTTGTGCGATCTTGAGCGTGCATGCCACTCCACCCTTGCTGTTTCAACTCCTTACTCTTCAGCTCTTTTGTCTAGTTAGGTTGTAAACTACTCAAAGTGTGATCCCCCAGTGGGATAGCACATGTGAGAACAGGTAAGTGTGGATGCATGTCCCATTCTCTCCAAAGGGACTCACATGTGCACTAACTGCCAGCACAAAAGCTACCCTGCTGGAGGGTTGCACCCACAGGGACTGGCTCTTGCTATAGCTGCAGTCCTGAGCCCATTAAAGGCAATGGGTGCTTTCCCACTTTACCTGAGCAGGGGAAACATACATTTTGTAAACTCACGGTGGGGAAACAAACATGCAGCTCTGAACATGGGCGCGGGGTTAAAAGCGTCATCAGCCTCGTCTCCTATTGTTGTTTTCAATCACAGATAAGAGGACTGGATTTTGAACCCTGTCATCCATACGCTTTTAACCCTATTCCCACGTTCTGAGCTACACATTTGTTTCCCCGCTGTGAGTTTACAAAACGTAAGTTTCCCCCACTCAGGCAACGCGGGCAAGCACCCAATGTCAAAACTCTCATTGGCTTTAATAGGTGAGGACTGCACGCTAGGCTAAGGTCTGATTGGAAGGCATGGGTCTCACTGAACAAAAGGAACGATTCTGCTAGAACGGTTAGACACTGGCTGGGGGTGGGGAGGGGTCGGTCAGCAAATTAATGTACAATACACACACTAGAAGTTGGTGGTGTACAGGACAATGCCCCTAAAGATGCATTCCAACAAAACCCAGATCCCAGGGGAAGGGTAGCCTGTGCTGTTTTCGCTTACAATAATACATTTTATTTATAAAGCTGCTTCCCCTGCCACCGAATAGTGCTCAGGGAACTTCAAAACATTAGTACTATAAAATGCAATAAAACATCATCCATGTAGAGCAAAATAAGTGCCATTTACTGGGTCAGACCAATGGTTCATCCAGCCCAGCATTCTGTCTCTGACAGTGGCCAGCCTCAGTTGCCGTACACAGCAGGTTACAATGGAGTAATCCATTTCCTGCCATCCTCCCCCAGCTTCTGACAGTGAAGATCCACTTAAGATCCACTTAAAATGGTTTAAAAGGGGGAGATAAAAGGGGAGTCTTACTGAGCCCCTAGGACCCTAGGGATGGGACTCTGGGCCAAATTTTGGTTTCGGTCAATTTTGGTTTCGGTTCTCATGTATTTCGGTTCTTTTTTGGTTTCAGTACTATCAGATCTTTTGCATTGATTTTTGTACCAGATTTTTAACATTGTGATTTTTCAATTGGGGACAAACCGCAATGTTAAAAATCCGGTACAAAAGTCAATGCAAAAGATCCGGTAGTACTGAAACAAAAAAAGAACTGAAATTTTGGATTAATCTGAAATGGCCATTTTCGGGTACTTTCGGTTTTATCCGAAACCGAAATTCCCATTCCTACTAACTAGAATGGGGAACCTTTTCCCTCACATGGCTGGGCCACTTTGAAAATTAGTACAAGCTCTGTAGGCTGCATAGGAGCTTTGTGTAAGGGATGTTGTGCTAAAGAACAGGAGGATCCAGATCATGAGCTACTAATGCTTATCATTTCTATACCAATACTAAGCCTACACAGCACTTTACAGTCACAGGTCCCTGATCAGTGGGACTTGTGACTAAGATTGACAAGGGTGAGGGGAACACAGGAACAGACAGACACACACATATTCCCGTTTTACAGATGGGGAACTGAGGCTGAGAGGTTGTGACTTGCCCACCCACTGAGCACATGGCTAGGGTAGGAATCAAACCTTGGCTTTCCCAGTCCAAGTCTAGGACCTTATCTGCTACAACACACTGACTAATGGAAGCTGCATCATGGATTCACCCCCTATCCTCAAATACATGCCCTCCACTCTTCCCCAGATGAGCTTGCTCTTTCACTGCTCAAGTGTAGGGATCTATGGTCCAGATCCAGAAATTGGAAAGGGACCAAATAAAGAACAACCACAGGCTGGATTTGGTTCGGTATGAATGCTGGAAAGGATATTTTACAGAACTCGAGCAGTCTCTGCTAGTTACTACTACTACAGCCATAATCACTGAGTTGAGTTTTTGCTGCGCTATTTTTAGGGCAAGTGCAGTAGCTGTTGTTCCCTTTAATAATATATTAACAACTGGTTTCATTCCTGACTCAGCTATTGTCAGGATGATAAGGAGCAGATTTCAGGTGTCCATTCATCATTTCATTTTATTTCAAGGACTCGCCTTTGAAAATCATCTTTCTTTGGAGTTATTGCTTATTCTCATCTTTGGTCTCTGAATAAGGCAACACAGACTTTCCACCAAGTCTGTATCCCAGAGCACAAAGGAACCTCTTGAACTGGTGGAGAGTCACAGGTAAGTGCCCCCCTTCCCCCCCGGTACATATTCTGTTTGGATTCTAAGGTTTGCTGTCACACAAACCCCTCACAGTGGTGGCAACTGACAGCAAGCACCGCTTATTTGTGAATAAACCTTCAATCACTTTGAATGACTCTTATAGAAGTAGCAGGAGAAAGCTCATCTAAACATTGTTCTAGTCTCCAGTATTTAATGACCTTTCAGATCAAAGGTTCTGCTTCAGGAAGAATGGATGGTTTGGGAACTGAAAATGGGCTTGGAATCTGAATTCATCCCAGGTTGGTAGTACCCATTTGGTACCACAACTTGACACCATCTGATGTCTGGTCATGAGGAGCATATATGAAATGAGTTGGCAAATGCTTGTTCCTAATGGGCAAGGAGGACCTTCCTCATTCATGCCCCTAAAACTGTTTGTTCTGATCCAGAGTTTGGGAACCTCTAGTTCCCAAACAAGTAAAAATAAAGAAGACCCTAACAATGTCCCAAAACTGGATTGGTGGATTCATTAATCAGCAAAGCTCACTGATAAAATCACCCATTGTTGGTTCCTGAAAGCAGATGTTCTAATTCCTCAAGTTAGCAGTTAGAGTTAAACCTCCTGTTTCTGAACTAGTGTAAGAGTCTGACTTCCCTAGATAGCAGAATGCAGCATTAAAATAATCAAAGCAGCTCTGATTTCCAGCATATGGAAGGCCTGTTCAGACAGGAAGGTCAGGTGACCAGATGCACTAACTCACTCTTTTCGGCAGGTAGGTGGGTAAGTGGGAATTTATGGCCTAGCAGCAGCAACGGCCATATTGCACCAAACGCAGGGTTATCTTTCCAGTAGAGATGAGTCTGTATAACTTGCTCAGTGATCAGTAGGTGATACTTGTATCACGTTTCCAGAACATCAACATTTTTTTATTACCAAAAGGCCATCCATTAGCAACGAAACTCTCCCTTGCCTGAGCCAATGCTACATTTTCCTCTATCCATTTTCATCCTTGAGACATAGCTGAAAGAACAAGCAATCACTGACATTAAAGGATGAAATGTTAATGGTGTACAAACTGCTCTGCCAGCAATGTTGTGAGGCAGCCTTTTGCCAAATCAGTGATTATAGTACAATGTTTGACTCTTTGTGTAAAAATAAATAAATAAATAAATAAATACAGTACATTACAAGAAGAAAACCTAAGGAGACCGAGCTGAATGTTACCATGTTTTTTCTCGTTGTGTTTTGAAATAATGTGTGTGCGCGTGCGTGTGTGTGTGAGAGATTTCAAATCCTGTCATGAACTCCACCCAGTGAAAGTTGTTTAAGTAATTGTTTATCTGTAAATTGGATACACAATAAACACAATAGATGTAAGGTCTTCAGTGCAAGAATAAAATCATAGAGTTTATTTTATTTATTTATGTTTACATTTTTAACCCACCCCTCTCGGTTGGGGGAGACATCAAGAGGCATGTAGTCAGATGCCCTGTGGGCAGGCAGGATTTACCATACATAAGCCATTACTGATGGTCCTTTTACCATGAGTATGTACAATGTATAGCAAGCTCAATTGGGAGAGGAAGGGTCTATTGCCATACCTTAATTAATATGGTGTCAACTGATTTCAAGGAAGGAGACTGTATTTATTCTTTTGTCTCCTTAATTGTTCTTCCTAGCTTCAAAGTTGAAGAGTGTCAGGTAGAATTGGTACCCTAGACCCCATCTTCTGGCTTATTTACGATTGACCATTACTGCATAACCACCTCGACTTTCCCCCTGCTCCATGTCCAGTTTTTCAGTTCATTTTCATTACCACTAGAAGTTTTTATATGGCAATATAAACATCTGCGTAAAAAAATAAATAAACCCAGTTCCAATGGGGCAGTCACAAAATCAAATAATAAAAGCAAGTACAGCTGAATGTAGATCACTCTTACTAGGAGCTCAATACAGATGCATAAAGCAAAGCTACAGGAAACTCCCTGAGGCCCAGAATAGGAATTAAATTAAAATAGTCAGGTTGTAAAACAGAATTAGAGCATCAATGGATCGTAAATTCTTCCAGGCAGTATAATGTACAGGACAAAAAACACAGCATGACCTATGTACTACCTGCCAGGTGGGTGCTGCCATAGTGATATGGAGAGAGGATTCTGGGTGTCAATGATATGTCTGGCTGTAATGAGACATTCGTTATATCTTTGTGGCAGTGTCTAGCGCCCTATGCAGCCCTGCAACATGTGTGATGGATGAGTGATGGGTGGGTAGTGGGTGGGGAGGCACTTGTCTAAAAACACCCAATGATTCCTGCCCCAAAGAGCTTCTAATAAAATCATAATAATAATTAATAATAAAAATAGGTGGGATAAAACAGACAAAAGAAATGCAGGACAACCATGAGACTAGGGGTACAATCTCCAACCATTCACGTCTCAATTGCAAAACTTCCATTTACTTTAATGGTGGAGGATTAAAGTACTCATCTCCACTCTTCCCAGTGGAAGGGCAACAAGCACCTATATGTATTGCTCCAATTCTGCTCCCAGTGAAGGCACTTAGCATTTTCAAAGAGAATAATGGGACAGACACTATAAGGTGCAATCCTTCCTGTACAGATTGGGGGCAACACTGAAGTTGCCAATAGCAGGGGCTGCCCCTTGATGTCCTGCTTTTTCTGTCTTTGCTTTTATGTGGGTGTGGGCATCAGGAGGGGTCAGTATTTGTGGGGTCTGCCTATGGGGGAACAGGTTTGATGGATGTGGGATGTGTATAGAGAGACAATCCAGTCTCTCCAGTTGCTCACAGTCCTCTGTGTGTGTGTGTGTGTGTGTGTGTGTGTGTGTGTTTGGGGGGTGTGTGTCAATGGGGAGGGGTAGATCAGTGGCAGGGGCCCCATTCCTGCTCATTATGCCCCTGGTTGCCACCTCTCTGGGTTTTGAGCCAATTTCTCTAGGCTCCAAGAGAAAGGGGCCCCACAGTCTCCCCAGTCACCCACACCCTTCCCCCCCTCTTTAACCCCCAAACACCCTGTTCCCCCCATTCACCCCATTCCCTAAAATGGAGATGAAAGTGATGCTTGGGGGTTTGTTTGTTTATTTTATTTATTTATTTATTTTGTGGCATTTTATGCCACACCCTCCTACACAACAGCAGCTCGGGGTGGCTCACACCATTTACAAATCACAATAAAATCAATAATTAAAATTACAACTAAATATTTAAAAACATAAAATTACTAAAAAATGGACCAAAACCCTTCCCCTCCTCCCCTCCCTGTCTCCCTCCCCAAAAGTCTGGTGGAACAGCCCGGTCTTACACTGGCTTCAGAAAGAGGGGAGATCCAGGGCCAAGCGGACCTCCGTCAGGAGGGAATTCCACAGTCTAGGCATGGCCACCAAGAACGCCCTTCCCATCATCACCACCTGGGAAACCCAGTGGACCTTGAGTCGGGCGTCCCTGACCAACCGCAAGGGCCACTGCACGGCCCAGGGCATGAGGCAGTCCCTCAGGTAAGCGGGGCCCAGGCTGTTTAGGGCTTTATAGGTCAGCACCAACACTTTGAATCTAGCTCAGAAGACAATAGGCAGCCAGTGCAGAGAACAGAGCACTGGTGTAACGTGCTTGTGACGACCCGTCCCTGTCAGGAGATGGGCCGCCGCATTCTGCACCAGCTGCAGCCTTCGAACTGTCACCAAAGGAAGCCCCACGTAGAGTGCGTTGTAGTAGTCCAATCAAGAGGTACTGAAGGCATGGATGATGGTGGCCAGGTCAGAGTCCAAGATATAAGGTCATATCCGTCGCACCAGATGTATCTGGTGACAAGCACTCCTCACTACAGCCGCCACCTGGGAATCCAGGCAGAGCTGTGAATCAAGGAGCACGCACAGACTACGGACCTGGGTGGCTAAAGGGGGACAAACCCCATCAATGACAGGAGCCACCACCCCCTCAACCCTACCCACCAGCATCACCTCCGTCTTGTTGGGATTCAACTTCAGATGGCTCGTCCTCATCCAATCCCCCACAGCTGCCAAACGCACCAAGACTGCCGGGTCTGAGTCTGAGGAAAAGGAGAGGTAAAGTTGTGGGAAGACAGGAATGGGGGGGGGGGGGCTGGGAAGACTGTGAGGCCCCTTTAGAGTGGGAGAGGAAGGGGGAGTTTGGGAGTTAATGGAAGAGACAGAAATGTGGGGAGTTGGGGTCAGTGGGGAAGGGAGGGTGTGTGGATGGGGCTGGGGGAGGATTTCAGCTGAAAGACCAAGGGAAAGTGTGGGTGCATGGAGGCTACGTTGTAAGCAAGGACAATACGCGAGACTGTACAATGTCTTTACTGCTTACATGGAGCACAAGTTATGGTGGGAACCTTAACTAACAATTCCCATGCTTTTTCATGCATAGTTGAATTTGTAAGAGCCTTAACTGCAGTCTTAATCTGGGAGGGGTTTTGAGCATGGAATTTCCTTGCATTTTTATAGTGCTATGCACTACATTTCGTCAGGTACCGTGCCAAGGCCATAAGCATCCAAGGCCACAAGCGCACTCCCTGTGCCAGACTCAGCACAAAAGCCTGACTGAAATGGATCCAGGCATCTGACAGTGTTGAAATGAGCCTGGAGCTATCAAGCAACCATCCATTCAATAACCTTCCCTAAAACGGGAAGGTTAGAAAAAGGGCAATAGCTGACTGGGGAGTCAGCATCTAAAGATGGTTTCTTAAGCAAGGGCATTTTTAAGAGTGTGTGGCATCCTCTCCCCTCCCCTGAAGAGACGCATTGACAACCCCAGCCAGCAATGGCCCCTATGTCATCAGTATGCTGAGTGTCATCAGTATGCTGATGACACTCAGCTCCACCTCTCTTTTTCTACCGACCCAGGTCACGCAGTCTCCTTATTTTCCCAGTGCCGGTCAGCTGTGGGGGCTTGGATGAGGTCGAGCCATCTGCAATTGAATCTTGACAAGACGGAGATGATGTTGGTGGGCGAGGGCTTGGGGGGGCCTAGGGGTGGTTGAATCTCCTCTTGTTGGGGGGGTTCGCCCTCCCATGGTCTCTCAAGTGCAGAGTCTGGGTGTGCTCCTCGATTTGTGGCTCAGCTTGGAATCTCAGGTTGTGGCCGTGGCAGGGAGTGCATTTCAGCAGTTACATCTTGTCCAGCAGCTTCGGCCGTATCTCTCAGACTCTGACCTCGCCACTGTCATCCATGCCTTCATCACCTCGAGACTGGATTACTGCAACGCGCTCTACGTGGGGCTGCCCGAGAAGTTGGTCTGGAGGCTGCAGCTGGTGCAGAATGCCATGGCCTGTCTCCTTACGGGGGTGGGCCGCAGGGAGCACATGGCACCTGTGCTCCGGGCTCTGCACTGGCTGCCTATAAAGCACCGGGCTAAGTTCAAGGTGCTGGTTTTAACCTTTACAGCCCTTCACGGCCTGGGCCCTGCTTACTTGCAGGACCGTCTCACTCCCCATGTGCCAGTGTGACCCTTGAGATCATCCATGGGAGCCTTTTTGGAGGTTCCCCGGGTGGCCACTGATGTTAG
>QEPC01011791.1:1626160-1654476 GCA_003113815.1 Sphenodon punctatus
GGGGGGGTTGGCGGGGGAGGGAGTGTTTTGTTTCATTTTGTTTTTCCCCCTGCATAATATGGAATTTTAAATTGATTTTAAATGTTTTATTATTTTATTATTTCTATAGTTGTTGATCACCGCCCCGGGCTGCCCTGTGGGCAGGAGAGGCGGGATACAAATTTTATATAAATAAAAATAAAATAAATAAATGTCTCCCAGCTTACTTTCACCAGCCAGGACAGGCAAGGATCTGATTCACAACTGGATGCCTGCATCACTCCAAGAAAATCCTCCACATCCGTGGCAGATACCAATTGAAACTGATCCAAACAAACAGGACAGGGCTGAGCTTCCATAACCCCAAACTCTGACTATGCAGTTAAAATAGCAGCACCCAAGTCGTGGTGAATATGATCGATTTTGTCTGAAAAGTAATTAATAAAAATATCACATAGGGCAGTAGATAATTTGAATTCCTGGTGGAGACAGGTCAGATTACCTGGACCTCTCACCACCCGGAACAGCTCTGCCAGATGATACTTTGCAAATGCTATGAGTAGAGATGAAAGCCTTCTTTGTTGCCATCACAGCCACAGCATAGTCCTTCAAAAGTGATCTATGCTACAATTGGTCGGCTTCAGCATGATTCAAGCACCACCTGCACTCTTAGAGGTGATACTCTTAGAGTGCAGGTGGTGCTTGATTTAAGGAGACATTTATTTATTTTATTTTTATTTATATAAAATTTGTATCCCGCCTCTCCTGCCCACAGGGTAGGTGGTTACCACCTACCCTCCTGCTTCAACTGCCTCAGGTCATTCGTACACCACGGGGACCTGCACCATCACGGTGGTGGGAATGGAAACCTGGGAGCAACTGTGTTGATGACCATGGTCAAAATATCATTCCATAAGGTGACCAGCAGGTCATTGACTGAGTAGCCATCAAGCTTAGTGGGTATATCCCCCAGAGAGTTCTGAAAATCAAGGAAAGCTGCACAATTAAACCTGGTCTCCCTGTATCTCAGTTTATCCTACTAGACTGGAACCCTTGGCCAGCTAGACCACACTGGAGATGTATCAAAGATACCTATGTATCTAGAAGTCTTTTGCAAATTAGGGGCTGTCTATTAAATTTGCTTTTCTCTTGGGTGGGAGAACTTCCACTAATAGCTCTCAAAAAGGGGAGAGAAAGACCCTTCTTCAAGAAGTGAACAGGAGCATGTGAGGCCAGTTTGATCCTCACTCTCCTTGGAGAAAGGAGGAAACATTTGAAGGGAAATTATTTATACAATACCCCAAAACAGGTACTCTTGAGCTACTACAAGTCGCAGCCTGTCTCTGGTATAAGGACTGAAGCATGCAACAGCAGGCTAACACCCTAAGTGATGCAACACAAAACCTTTTCACATGGGCCGTGGTGCGGGGGAGTCGGTGTGCACCACGGTCCATGTGTGCTGGGTGGGTGGGAAGTTCTGACGGGCACGCACCAGTGCACACCAACCTCCCACCACCACTACCCCTCACCCATGTATGGAGGCACCTCCATTTTATTCGGTGCCTCTGTGCGTGGGGGATGGGTGTAGATGGGTGTGCATGCATGTGTGTGTGAGCACACACACAAGCACACCTACCCCCCCAACCCAGCCACGGTGCAGTTCAAATGAGACTCACCCACGCACGAACGCCCAGATTTCTGGGTGTTCGTGCCTGGGTGCCGCCCATATGAAAAGGGCCTAAGCGATTAATTTAAGCTGTAAGTGAAGGAGATGAAGAGAGAGTGGTACTGACACACACACAGCCTTTAGCTCCCAGCCCACATAAAAAGAACTGAATTAGACTGGTGGTAATTTCTGATTCCTGGAGCCTGCCCCTGGGATTCTGATATTCTTCAAGGGTAACATGGTAGCACAAAATGCTGTTAAACTAGTTCAAAGAAGCCAGCACTAGCTTATATTTAAATATGAGGATGATAAGGTTCAGAAGAACTCTTTAAAATAAGATAAAACATTTAGCCCAGAGTGGCCATCCTATAGCTTAGGAGTCTCACGTGGCTTATGACAGCAATTGGATGTAGACACAGGCTAATAGTTTAGCATTGACAATTGCACACCCATTGTAAAAATGGGCATCACATTAACTTGATGTACACTCTGCTTATGGCACTGGAATAGTATCAGTTAGATAGATCCAATTTCCCGAGTGGCCACTAGAGGGCTATTATGTAGCAGTCGGTGCTTGCTTATATAGGAACAGCCAACAATGGACATTTTTACACACACCTTCAAGTTCCGAGGTTTTCAATCTTCCGGGTTTACAAGTCCACAAGTAAGTTCCGGATGCATTCTTCACACACAGGGTGCCCAGAGGCAGTTCCTGGATGCATTCTTCACACACACATTGCCCTGAGGCAGCCTAAAGTAGCCACAGCTATAGATGTGACAGGCTGCCAAGGAAACCAAGTGACCACAGCTGCCTGGAGCAAAGCAGTTTACCAGAATTCTTTACACACAAAAGTTCTGGGAGAAGTTCTACACAGAAGTTCAAAGCGTTAGTGATTTAGACACACAGAAAGTTCAGGATGTAACAGCAAACATGCAGGAGAAATGTGTGTGTAAAAACACCCAATGTTAAGGTCAACAATGACCTTAACAACTGCATTTATGAGACTATTATGTGCCATACTACAAAAATATGACTGAGAACATTCAATGTCAGAATTTGCACTTGAGCTGCGCTAAAGAGCTATTTTTGTAACACAGAGCAATCTTACAGATATGGAAAGAGACAGTGGGTGATTTCAGACGTTACGCATTCCCGATTCACCACAGTGGATTCCCAGCGGTGGCGAGCCATCCAACCACCCCACGTGGTCCAGGAAGACCCCGAACAGATGTGACGGGAGCGGGACCACGGCAGGGAATTGGACCGAAAGACCACGGCCCAGAGCAGCACAACAGACGTGATGCTGATTCTGGGCCGTGGTTAAAACACCCAGAAGGCACCGGGGAGGGTGGGAGGCAGACATGGCCAACTGAGGGCAAACGAAGCCAAAAGCGCCAAAAGGAAACACCCACACAAGGGAAATGGGAAGGGAGGGGGAGGAGGGAGAAGAGCCGCTGAGGCAGCACACACAGTAGGCACAGAGACAACAACAACAAGGTCACAGTGGAACACAGCACAAACACACGCCCGGGCGCATACACACCCGCATGGGAAAGGAAAGGGGAACACAGCGGGACGGACAGCACACATGGCACAACAGGCACAGGGGGGAGGGAGGGGGGGCCGGGGACAGGGAGGAGGGGGGAACTGGGCCCAGGGGCAGGGCAGGACACAGGGAACAGCATCCAGAACCCCCACAACAGCACAGCCTGCACGGGCACCCCCACAGCTACACAGGCAGTCCCGGAATGGGGGGACCCCTTGGGGCAGAGCAGAGGCACAGGGGGAGGCCACACGGACCAGGGAGCAGCCCAGGAATGGCCCAGGAGGCTGTCAGGGACCCCACACGCTGGCGAGGGTGCGATGGATGGGATGGAGGCGAGCCGGAGCCAAAGAGCAGAGCAGCCGGTCCAACCCCCCCATGGGAGGACACCGGGAGGTGCAGTCTGGGGGCTCCAGAACCCCACGGTCACAGAGTCACCCAAGGGGGGGCCCACAGGCACAGGAGGGATCGTCCCCGGACTATGAAGGACAGCAGCACCCGGGGTGCTGGAAGCTGCCTCGGAGATCAGGACACAGCCACAGGAGAAGGCAGCCATGGAGGGGAACAACGGTTGCAGAGGCAGACAGGGGGGCCCTGTGGAGGGGGCCCGGAGGCACGGGCAGGGGCAGCAGAACCCCAGGAACCGACCGGCACAGCAGCATGCCCCAGACAGCAGAGAGGGAGCGGGTAGCGACCCACGGCATTAGGGCAGAGGCAGGTGCTCACAGCGGGGCCAGCATCCAGGGCCCAGAAGGCACAGGGGACCTCACAGCCAGCTGCAGGGGGCCACGAAGGGGCCCGGGGCTGGGTGGCCCACCAGGTGCACGAAGTGGGAACACTGGAGCATGCCCTGACGGTATCCCAGCGCAGACATGTGGTGGGCGACAAGGTAGTATGCCTCAAAGGGATCCTGCATGGTGAGCCCCACCTGGACATCAGATCAGGATCACACACCAGCCAGTGCTGCCAGCTCTGGCCCGGTAGGCTCTGACAAGCCATAGTCAGCAGCTGGGGGCCACGGAAGGTGACCCAGCTCCAACAGGCAGTGATAGACCATCCCACATGACCGCTGGTACCCACGGGCCCCGTGAACACAGCCAAAGAAGGACATGGTCAGGGCAGGGCCCCCCTCTGCCAGACAGGCTGTGTAGGTGGCCAGGCTGCACACAGAGAGAGCAGACACAGTCTCTTCCGCTGACCACCCCACATGTGAGCACCTCATCTCTGGGATGCGCCCATCGGGAAAGGGACGCAGGCCCAGCATCTCTGCATGCAGCCAGCAATTGCGGGTGCTTGCCTCATAACCAAAGTAGCGCAGCCTGGAGCCCAGACTCGCATAGGCACCTGTGAGGCTGTCCGGGCAGCTCAGGAGCAATTGCATGACTGGGGAATGCCACAGGTCGCACAGGGCCATGGTCTCGCAGAAGGTCCAGCTATCGGGGGGTGCCACGGGTGGTGGGGCCTGTGAGCCCTGGGGAGGCATTGCCAGCCATGGTCCAGTGAGCGGATGATACTAACTGCAAGGAAAGAGGGTCACCACAATCCCTGGAGGGATGGGAGGGGGAAGCAGGGGAGCTCCAAGGCCAAGTGATAAGGCCACAGGTCACAAAATGGCATGGCAAATGAGCGAGGCGTGGGGTGCAGACCCAGCACAGCTGCCGGAACCAAGCACACATACAGTACGCCTACACACTAATCAGGGTGGCGAGGACAATAGGCAGTCAACACAGAGAGGTGGGAGGTGATGACAGCAGGAATGCAGCTGCTGCCTGCATGCCCGGGTGCAGGTTGGACCATGCACCAGGCCCCATGCAGGGGCCGCAGGTGTGCGCAATGGGGTGCCCGCTGCCTCCCCGCCCCAGTTGCCCTGCAGGAGCCGGCCCAGTTGGCTGGGGGGGAGAGGCAACCCGGGGCCCTCTGACCGGTCGCAAGGTCGTGACCTAGGGGTGGGGTGACACAGACACCAGCCTACAATGGGTGCGGCTCCAACCCACCCGGGGCACCGTTCACCATGGAGCTGGGATGGNTGCCGGGTTGCCTCAGCCCCACAGCCCTCCCCCTTTTCCCCATCCTGCTGCCCCCCCTTGCTCCCTGTACCCGTTTCCAGGGTGCCTTGTCCCCCAAGCTGGTTGTCATCTCTGGGGCGGCCTGTCCCGGCTGCTGCTGCTGCTGCTCTCCCTCCACCGCCTCCATGTGCAGCATGACCACCCCCTCTGCCTGTGCCACCTCCTCCCTTGCTCTCTTGCCCTCCGCTGTCCTCTCCCTTCTGCCTCACTCTATCCCACCATGTTCCCCTGCTGCTGTGTGCCCTTTAAATCTCCCTCCATTGGAGCCATTCATGTGAAGGATGCGGTCCAGGGCATCATAGTAGGGGGTGGTCCGGGGTCTGTGGCCGGACCGCCGGTTGCTGTCCTTGATGGCCCCCTCTTGAGCTCCTTGACCTTCGAGCAGCACTGGGCCACTGTCCTGTGGTGCCCCTCCACCTCCATGTCCCACACGATCTCCTGGAACACGTGCTCGTTACGCTGGTTGACCGCTAGCTCCAGCTGGTGCTCCAGGGTCCCCCAGATCCTAATGATGTCCTGGGTTTCCCTGTGCCCCCATTGCTCCCCTTGGTGGTAAGGCCTTCTCCTGCATGGACCCTCTTGGTCCTGGTCCTCCTCCTCTTCCGCATGCCCTCTGCCCATCTCCTCCGGGATGTCCAGCTCCTGGGCCTGTTTCCGTGTCTGTGGGTTGTAAGGGGGGGGGTGGTTGGTTGCCGGGTTGCCTCAGCCCCACAGCCCTCCCCCTTTTCCCCATCCTGCTGCCCCCCCTTGCTCCCTGTACCCGTTTCCAGGGTGCCTTGTCCCCCAAGCTGGTTGTCATCTCTGGGGCGGCCTGTCCCGGCTGCTGCTGCTGCTGCTCTCCCTCCACCGCCTCCATGTGCAGCATGACCACCCCCTCTGCCTGTGCCACCTCCTCCCTTGCTCTCTTGCCCTCCGCTGTCCTCTCCCTTCTGCCTCACTCTATCCCACCATGTTCCCCTGCTGCTGTGTGCCCTTTAAATCTCCCTCCATTGGAGCCATTCATGTGAAGGATGCGGTCCAGGGCATCATAGTAGGGGGTGGTCCGGGGTCTGTGGCCGGACCGCCGGTTGCTGTCCTTGATGGCCCCCTCTTGAGCTCCTTGACCTTCGAGCAGCACTGGGCCACTGTCCTGTGGTGCCCCTCCACCTCCATGTCCCACACGATCTCCTGGAACACGTGCTCGTTACGCTGGTTGACCGCTAGCTCCAGCTGGTGCTCCAGGGTCCCCCAGATCCTAATGATGTCCTGGGTTTCCCTGTGCCCCCATTGCTCCCCTTGGTGGTAAGGCCTTCTCCTGCATGGACCCTCTTGGTCCTGGTCCTCCTCCTCTTCCGCATGCCCTCTGCCCATCTCCTCCGGGATGTCCAGCTCCTGGGCCTGTTTCCGTGTCTGTGGGTTGTAAGGGGGGGGGTGGTTGGTTGCCGGGTTGCCTCAGCCCCACAGCCCTCCCCCTTTTCCCCATCCTGCTGCCCCCCCTTGCTCCCTGTACCCGTTTCCAGGGTGCCTTGTCCCCCAAGCTGGTTGTCATCTCTGGGGCGGCCTGTCCCGGCTGCTGCTGCTGCTGCTCTCCCTCCACCGCCTCCATGTGCAGCATGACCACCCCCTCTGCCTGTGCCACCTCCTCCCTTGCTCTCTTGCCCTCCGCTGTCCTCTCCCTTCTGCCTCACTCTATCCCACCATGTTCCCCTGCTGCTGTGTGCCCTTTAAATCTCCCTCCATTGGAGCCATTCATGTGAAGGATGCGGTCCAGGGCATCATAGTAGGGGGTGGTCCGGGGTCTGTGGCCGGACCGCCGGTTGCTGTCCTTGATGGCCCCCTCTTGAGCTCCTTGACCTTCGAGCAGCACTGGGCCACTGTCCTGTGGTGCCCCTCCACCTCCATGTCCCACACGATCTCCTGGAACACGTGCTCGTTACGCTGGTTGACCGCTAGCTCCAGCTGGTGCTCCAGGGTCCCCCAGATCCTAATGATGTCCTGGGTTTCCCTGTGCCCCCATTGCTCCCCTTGGTGGTAAGGCCTTCTCCTGCATGGACCCTCTTGGTCCTGGTCCTCCTCCTCTTCCGCATGCCCTCTGCCCATCTCCTCCGGGATGTCCAGCTCCTGGGCCTGTTTCCGTGTCTGTGGGTTGTAAGGGGGGGGGTGGTTGGTTGCCGGGTTGCCTCAGCCCCACAGCCCTCCCCCTTTTCCCCATCCTGCTGCCCCCCCTTGCTCCCTGTACCCGTTTCCAGGGTGCCTTGTCCCCCAAGCTGGTTGTCATCTCTGGGGCGGCCTGTCCCGGCTGCTGCTGCTGCTGCTCTCCCTCCACCGCCTCCATGTGCAGCATGACCACCCCCTCTGCCTGTGCCACCTCCTCCCTTGCTCTCTTGCCCTCCGCTGTCCTCTCCCTTCTGCCTCACTCTATCCCACCATGTTCCCCTGCTGCTGTGTGCCCTTTAAATCTCCCTCCATTGGAGCCATTCATGTGAAGGATGCGGTCCAGGGCATCATAGTAGGGGGTGGTCCGGGGTCTGTGGCCGGACCGCCGGTTGCTGTCCTTGATGGCCCCCTCTTGAGCTCCTTGACCTTCGAGCAGCACTGGGCCACTGTCCTGTGGTGCCCCTCCACCTCCATGTCCCACACGATCTCCTGGAACACGTGCTCGTTACGCTGGTTGACCGCTAGCTCCAGCTGGTGCTCCAGGGTCCCCCAGATCCTAATGATGTCCTGGGTTTCCCTGTGCCCCCATTGCTCCCCTTGGTGGTAAGGCCTTCTCCTGCATGGACCCTCTTGGTCCTGGTCCTCCTCCTCTTCCGCATGCCCTCTGCCCATCTCCTCCGGGATGTCCAGCTCCTGGGCCTGTTTCCGTGTCTGTGGGTTGTAAGGGGGGGGGTGGTTGGTTGCCGGGTTGCCTCAGCCCCACAGCCCTCCCCCTTTTCCCCATCCTGCTGCCCCCCCTTGCTCCCTGTACCCGTTTCCAGGGTGCCTTGTCCCCCAAGCTGGTTGTCATCTCTGGGGCGGCCTGTCCCGGCTGCTGCTGCTGCTGCTCTCCCTCCACCGCCTCCATGTGCAGCATGACCACCCCCTCTGCCTGTGCCACCTCCTCCCTTGCTCTCTTGCCCTCCGCTGTCCTCTCCCTTCTGCCTCACTCTATCCCACCATGTTCCCCTGCTGCTGTGTGCCCTTTAAATCTCCCTCCATTGGAGCCATTCATGTGAAGGATGCGGTCCAGGGCATCATAGTAGGGGGTGGTCCGGGGTCTGTGGCCGGACCGCCGGTTGCTGTCCTTGATGGCCCCCTCTTGAGCTCCTTGACCTTCGAGCAGCACTGGGCCACTGTCCTGTGGTGCCCCTCCACCTCCATGTCCCACACGATCTCCTGGAACACGTGCTCGTTACGCTGGTTGACCGCTAGCTCCAGCTGGTGCTCCAGGGTCCCCCAGATCCTAATGATGTCCTGGGTTTCCCTGTGCCCCCATTGCTCCCCTTGGTGGTAAGGCCTTCTCCTGCATGGACCCTCTTGGTCCTGGTCCTCCTCCTCTTCCGCATGCCCTCTGCCCATCTCCTCCGGGATGTCCAGCTCCTGGGCCTGTTTCCGTGTCTGTGGGTTGTAAGGGGGGGGGTGGTTGGTTGCCGGGTTGCCTCAGCCCCACAGCCCTCCCCCTTTTCCCCATCCTGCTGCCCCCCCTTGCTCCCTGTACCCGTTTCCAGGGTGCCTTGTCCCCCAAGCTGGTTGTCATCTCTGGGGCGGCCTGTCCCGGCTGCTGCTGCTGCTGCTCTCCCTCCACCGCCTCCATGTGCAGCATGACCACCCCCTCTGCCTGTGCCACCTCCTCCCTTGCTCTCTTGCCCTCCGCTGTCCTCTCCCTTCTGCCTCACTCTATCCCACCATGTTCCCCTGCTGCTGTGTGCCCTTTAAATCTCCCTCCATTGGAGCCATTCATGTGAAGGATGCGGTCCAGGGCATCATAGTAGGGGGTGGTCCGGGGTCTGTGGCCGGACCGCCGGTTGCTGTCCTTGATGGCCCCCTCTTGAGCTCCTTGACCTTCGAGCAGCACTGGGCCACTGTCCTGTGGCTGTCTCTTATACACATCTAGATGTGTATAAGAGACAGCAGCACGACCACTGCCTCTTCTGCCTCTGCCTGTGCCACCTCCTCCCTTGCTCTCTTGCCCTCCGCTGTCCTCTCCCTTCTGCCTCTCTCTATCCCTCCATGTTTCCCTGCTGCTGTGTGCCCTTTAAATCTCCCTCCCCGGCCTGTGTTGTTGCTCATTGCCTGGCAGCGATGCTGCATGCTTTTCCCCAGCTGGGAATCATTTTGCTTGATTCCATCTGGTGGTTCCCGTTCAGTCATTATGTTTTGTTGTTTCCCATTGGGAACTGCTTTGACCACCCTTTCAGAGATGGTCCACGCCGGAGCTCCAGAAGGGTGGTTAATATTGTCCCCTGCTGGGGATTGTCTGTGGTGAACATCTGGTGCCCGCCAAACAGACGTTCAGGGCCCTTTGGCCCCGCCACAGTGTTGTGTGTGGTTCACTGTGGTTGACTGTGATCTCATTACATCTGAAAACACCCAGTGTGGTAGGGCACAGCCTGATGGGCCTGGTGCCCCTTTAAGAGAGTGGTTGGGCACAGTCTGACGAGGCTGTTGCCCTTTAAGATAATGGCAGAGCACAGACCTGAGGACTGGACAGGCTGGGCTGTGACTGAACAGCTGGATAGGGGTTTGGCGGAACCAATCCTATAGTATTCTGAGCTGAATACATGACAAAGAGTGGGAAATGGTTCTAGCCCTTTAAGAGCCAGGGACTGGAAGGCTAGCTCTGTCCACTCTCGCTCTGGGAGTATAAGGAAATCCCAGCCAGAGAGAGAGCAGTCAACAGGTGAAAGTGCATGTGATGTTGGGCTGCCATGTCCTGGGCTGACCCAGGACAGGCAGCCATGGTGGACATGGCACATGCCAGGCTGGTGTGCAAAACAAACATGCACCCAGCTGAGCGGATGGCCACACAGTCCGAGGGCAGAGAGAACAAGGAATTTGTGGCCGTATTCTGCATCCCACCCCCTGCCATGACAATGGCAGCCTGCGATGGCAGACTGGCCCAAAAACACACATGCAGATCTGGGATGCCCCACTTTGGCCTGATTGGAGCAGACCCTAACCTGGATTGGACTGTGATATCTGGTAACACAGCCTGGGCTAGCTGACACTACAACCCAGAATACTCTAGGTCAAACATCTGGCAGCACCTTCACACATGTGCAGGTGCGGTCCGTTCACAAATGTGCCACAGTGGACCAAACTGGTCCGCTGTCATGTGTGTTTTTAATCCAGTGCCTGACTCTGGACCAAAGAGGAGTTCTGGTGAGAACTAGCCTACAGCAGGATCCCTGACCAGGGTGCTGAACTCAGGCTGTGTAGTGGGCACTCTGAAAAAGCCTGGGCCTGGCTGAAGGGACCATCAATAATGGTAGCCACTCCAGAAGGTTGGTGCCTGGCTACCTACATTGTGTATAAGTGACCTGAAGCCTGAGAGAGACTGTGAGAGGCTTGCCTGGTCAGAAGAGGTACTGGGCACAACAAGGAGGGTCTAAGGCAGGGGTGGGGAACCTCAGACCCGGGGGCCAAATGTGGCCAATGACAAGTTTTTATATGGCCGCTTTCCAATTCCTGGATCTGGCCCCTGGATCCAGTTCCCACCTCCAACCACTGAAAAACTGAGCTCAGGGTAAGGGAGTAGAGACGAGGCCATTTACAGATGGATAGGGAGTAGATCCATAGCACAAATCCTTGACCTTGGCCCTTCTTTTCTTGAGTTCACACCATAAGCATCACTGTCCCCAACATGTATGCGGCCCTCAGAACTTGTACTAATTCTCAAAGTGGCCCCCAGGATAGAAAAGGTTCCCCACCCCTGGTCTAAGGCACTGAGTCCGAGCTTCAAACATCTACTGGCATGGACTATGTATAGATGTATAGGTGGAGAACTGTGTATAGATATTAGGGATAGGAATTTCAGATTTGGACAGAACTGAATCAACCCCAAAATGGCCAATTCAGTTCTGTCTGAAAATGTGGATCTTTTTTGGTTTTGGGCGATTTGAAACTTTTACAATTTTTTATTCTGATCTTTAACATTGCAGTTTGCTCCCATTGACTTCAGTGGGGGAAAATGCATGCAAAAAATCTGAATCTGAATCAAGATCCAGCACTTTGTTCCTTTTAGGAGACAATGAAAGGAAAGATGAAGGGGAAGTCAGACAGAGAATACCTTCACTTTCTTTTTCTGGAACACTGCTTGCTGCATAATTAGACTTGGTTGATGGGTGTAGCAGTGAACATAATGTGCATTTGGGTACAGGTGCTGTATCCTCTTTTGGATTCCACCATGCTGCCCATGCATCATGCTTGCATCATTGTAACTCTGGGCAGTCAGTTTCTGCTTGTCAGTGTCTTGTAGGAAAACAGCTTTCAGTTGTTGAAGAAAAGCTGTAGCAACTGTTTCAGCTTGAGATTCTGCTAACTGTGAATCCATGAAACAGTTCTACAGTTGAGCCATTGCCATCGGTGTACTGATTGGCAGTGAGTTGACACATCTGTAGTGTCATCAATCTGGATAGTCACATATTCAGTGTTCTTCAACTGCTGGATAATGAAATCCCTAGCTGCTGTGAGCATCCAGCAAGCAGTTCATTCTGAATTGTTTTTGCAAGTCCCTTGAAGATGGTAGCACTTTTCAAATGCTTCTCCATTGCCATATCTATACTGGCTATGAGATTTTTACTAGTGCTCAAAACACCCCTGGATAAAAATTCCTCGGTTTCATCAGGCCACCCAGTGCCAACTCAAAAGCACCACAAAACCATATACAATCAACTATTTTTGAGAAAATGTACTGGTTGTGCTCAACTTATTTGTTGTGCTTTCTAACGACTACATGGTATTCCTGCAATGTTTGTATTGCTAAACACTGCTAGCTTTACACAGTTCTCAATGTGATTTTGAGATGCTTCATGTTTGTTTGTTTTTACTTGGCAGAGAGATGCTTTATGTCCCTGTGACACACACGTACTGACCCTTTAAAACCAGCCCATGGGTCACTAAAACCCCACCCCTTAGCTGGGATATAAAGGGATGCCCAGGCTAGCTGGAGTCAGAGTCCAACATAACTGTACAGACAGAATATACAGACTACTCCTTTTCTTTGCCTTTTCTTTTACTCTGCACTGGCCATGGTCCTGAAGACAAGGTACTGTGAGAAGGGGGCTAGCTAAGGGAGTAAGGACTGGGGAGGCTGGAAATCTGCAAAGGCCAAGGCCCGGATGTAGCATGGAGCAGTCCTGCAGGGCTTCTTCCCCTTTTAAGAAGGAGGCTGTGTGGGTCAGTTGGCAGGCTGAGCACACATAGAGTGTGGCAGAGTCAGACCCTTAGCTTGGGATCAGCCGGTGAAGAAACAGGCTGAGAGCTCCAGAGACAGAATGGGCAGGACACTGGCCCTTTAAGGCTGAGAAGAGGAAGCCTGGCAACACCCACTCTTCTGGGATACAAGGAGAGGCAAGGCAGAGAGGAAGAGAGTCTCTGCCTGGAAGGCGAAGGAGCAACATTTCCCAAGAAAAAGCCTAGTTCCCACTCTATGCTCTCCAGGGTGCTGAAGGCTGGAGATCCAGAAGGACCAGAGTGGACCCAGGCAAGTGGGGAAGCAGGGCCAGTCCAAGGGTTTGAGGGGCCACATGGCAAGCCTTACTGCGGGGCCCCAAAGGCCGGCGGAACCTTATGGGTGGCAGAGCTCTAGGGAGGGGATTGTAAATTGTAGGCGGAGCCCTGGCAGAGCTCTAGGGAGGCCCCTCTCACCCAGGTCTTTTCAGAGGTCTTTTCAGAAAGGTCTAACGCACTAGCCCCCCCAACACCTAAATCAAACATTTGGGTGATGAAGTCATCAATTAGACAGGGGTGGTGAACCTCTGGTCCAGGGACCAAATGCAGCCTACAGCTAGTTTGTATTTGGTCTCTTTAAAATACTTGGATCTGGCTCCTAGATCCAGGTCCTGAAGTACTGACAGGCTGAACTCCGGTTAAGAGAGCAAATATGAGGGCATACACTCAAGAAGAAGAAGGGATGGATCCATAGCACAGAACCATGATCTAGACCCTCCTCTTCCCAAGCACACCTCTTAAGCATTCCCACCCCCAACCTGTGGCCCTTGGAGCTTGTCACTGGCAGGGAAAAGGTTGCCCACTCCTGGTTTAAAGTGATACTGAACAATGCATCATAGCAGTTGCTAAACTGGCACATGCACTGGCCGCAAATAGGATCGGGGCTTCCCCTTTGTCTCTCGCCTGCCTGCCCGGCTCGCATGCATGTGAATTAACTTTAATGATGCTTTTACCCTTCTTCAAAATGAAGGTTGTCTGTGCTCATTGCACCCTCAGTGATGGTTTACAACTGGGTATTTCCCACAATTTCAACTACAGGCATTCCATAAGCAGAAAGCAAGTAATAAAGAACACATGCAGCACACATGCAAGTAATAAAGCACACTGGCAGTGGGCAGCAGGACATGCAGAGCACTAAATTCCAAATGGCCAAGCCACAATCAAACACACAAGACACCCCAAAAGGCAGCCTATTAAGCACATTATGCCATGCAAAGAGACAATATTGATATATAACCCATTCATTTGTGCCCCAAGTCCCATCTCCATATGGATCTGTGCCCCTACAAGCCCCGCAGTCTGTAACCCAGCCCCTGCACCCCCCATGCCCCATCCCCATGTGAATCTGTGCCCCCCCGCAGTCTCTGTCCCAGGCCCCACCCCCAAGCCCCATCCCCAAATTAATCTGTGACCCTCCCCCACAGTCTCTGTCCCAGTCCCCACCCAGCCCCCCCAAGCCCCAGCCCCAAATTAATCTGTGACCCTCCCCCCCACAGTCTCTGTCCCAGCCCCCACCCAGGACCCCCAAGCCCCATCCCCAAATTAATCTGTGCCTCAGGGACTCTCCTGCTGCTGACAGTGCTCTCTGCTGCTGTTGAGGCTGGCCCAGGTCCCTCTGCTGCACTGTATGTGCCGTGCGCCTGCCTGCCTAACTGCACAGTGCTTCGTCTGCTGCTGTGGCTCCCTCCTCGTGCCGCCGCACCATGCTGCCTCTGAGTGCTTGCGAGAGGACCGATGCAGGCACAGTGAGTCAGCATGAGCATGTTGCATTGCATGCGTTTGGAGGCGGGGTTACTTGCAAGGCCACCGGCCCTGGCTGGCCAATCCTGAGGGGGGCAAGGCTCTGTAGGGAAGGGATGGGGCTACCAGTGCCTGAAGACTCACTGTCTCACTCGCCTCCACTGATGCACATGGCCCTGCGGTGACCTCCGGGAGGGGCCCCGCACCACCACCGGTTGGAGTCTCCAACCTGCGGCGGTGGCACGGGACCCCTCCCTCAGAGGCTGCCGTGGGGCCATGTGCCTGGGTACCGGTGGCACATGCCTTGGGACGGCCCTGTGGGGAAGGCTGTGCCCAGGACGGAGCCTCCTGCCTGGGGAACGCTTGGCCAGAACCTGGGGTTGAGGCCTGACTGGATGGACTTTGAGGGGTTGTTCTAGTTTGCTCCTGTGCCTGAGTGAGACTGTTCTGGGCCTACAGGGTGGAGGTGGAAGTGGAAGAGCCAGTAGCCCCAGGGATTGTGGACACTGTGGACTGTACTGTGTCTAATAAAGATTGTGGATTTGATAACCTCTGGACTAGTGTAACATTGAGTCCTACAGGAGGGTGCCCCCTTCCCCACAGGGGGATTCAGCCAAGGCTAGGGCTGAATAGACATGGCATCAGGGTAGTACTAATTCCCCAGAGCCCCCCTAGAGCCCCCCGTGTGGCCCTGGGAAGACCCCCTGATACACTGGGGAGGCTAGGGTACAAGCTGGGACCAAGAGGAGGGGGTCAGGAAGTCAGAGGTGCCTCATGAACTGTATATACTGCATTGCAGAGTCTATTCTCCTGGGAGGGGAGCTGACTCACAAAAGAGTGGGGCAGCCCCAATCCTGCAAGGAAGTGTGTCAGATGCGAGGGTCATTGTCTGCAGTCCGAAACTCCTGTCTTTGTCCACACTGCATTACTACCAAACAGCAAGGAGGGAAAGCAAAACTTTGCATTCTTGGAGACACTGCCAAATAGCCACTTCTTCTCATACCATGTTGAGCTGAACTTGTGTGTATATGGTTTTTCTTTCTCTTGTGTTGCTTCCTCAAGTTTGAGATCTGGATGGTCAGGGTCCCAATGCTGTCACTTGAGTCTTTTCTTTGAAAGCCAGTGCTGAGAATGCCTTTGTGAGTAGTGCATCCACAGTATTCTTTACTGCTTCTGGCCTGTAAAATAATCTAAGGACATTTTAGGGATGTGTGTGATGATAAGGTTTGTGGCATCATTTGTCCAAAGCATGTAGTTTTCTTCACTGAAGACACCAACACAGGAAAAAGACAACTGTGTACTCCTGAAGGACTGTCTACTGCAGTGAATCATAAGTCCTTAAGGGAGCATGAACCTTCACTATAATAGTGTTCCTCCTTCACAGAGATTTCTAGATAATCCACTACAATCAAGTTTTGATAGCTTCCTGGGAATCATTCAGAAAAGTTCATTCCCCTACCAACTTATAGTGATGTCTGCTGGCATTCTCTTTGAGTGCTCCTCTGTCAGGCCACCTTGATAGTGGTCCAGTTCCACATTTCACCACCTTGTATTCTCTCACCAACAGTATAACAGGGCAATGTGCCCAGGGAATATTGGCCCTTTAAGAGGTAGTACCGACAGGTGCTGTGCTGGTGCTATGGTGGATGGGGAATGGCCCCAAGCAAGTGCTAAATGAGTGCAGGTGCTGATGCTGAAGGGGACAGCCCCTAAACACCTGTGAGGTATATGTTTTGATGCCTAGGCAGCTGAGTGCATAAGGGAAGTCAACTGGGCCAGAGCTGTAAGCCACCCCAAGAGCTGCACAAAGCCCAAGCTGGACAGTGAGAGGGACTATGGGGAGAGGTCTTATTGGAGGCAAGAGCAGCTCTCCTTGGACTTGGTTAGGAGGGACTGAGACTGGCCTGGCGCCCACTAGTAAAGCCTAGAGAACTGTGGAAGCTACAGTGGCTACAGACTATGTATATATGGAGACAAGGACACTTATGGGAAAGATCCTGGTTGGTCTGGCTTCTTGGGGTTGAACCTTGCAGAGATTTACCCCTTGGGTGCCATGTTATTACAAACAGAAGTAATAGAACATTTTGTCTGAACTACTTTGTTTCCATCAATTATGTGTGTGACCAACATAACAACCACCTTCTCTCCCTTAGTTTGACCAAGGCACTGAGCCTGGGTATAAGAGCAGGCATTGTGGATAGCAGAAAAAACACTGATCATTACAATGCCACGGGCCATTTTACATCATCACCTCCCTCCTTTTCTATGTCATTAGACAGTAACATATTAGTTCCCACTGCACTAAGGTTACAAAATATTAAAACAAAGCTATCCATAAATTCTCCTTTAACAACGAGTAACCCCAAAGATGGAGTGACTAAGGAGGCTCCACAGGCAGAAGAGAGGATTCAGACAAATGACAATAAACTTTTTCAGTTAAACTTTGCAAATGAAAAAAAGACATTGAGAAAACATTCCAGTGTGTGGGCAACAGAACAGCTCAAAGGGAAGTAAGCATTGTGGAAAACATGTGTTGCCTCAGACCCATAGACGTGGACCTCACCCAGAGCACCAGCTAAACAAAAAAATAAAAAAGGCAAACTCTTTTTAAAAAATCCATAATTGTAAGGAAATGTGAAAAGGGGGAGAAAAAAAATTAAAAGGAGGCAGCAACGCACAATTCACATGAGGACATGACTTTCTTCCCTTCCCTACCAAGCCAAGGGCACGAGCAGGACAAATAAGACAAACTTTCTTAAAAGCCCATAGTTGCAAGAAAATGTGGAAAAGAGGGGGAGGGGGACAAGTCCAAAGGGGCCGTTTGTAATGGAGGCAACAATGGTCCAGGATTGAATATTGCATGTTCCACAACAGAGAAGAGTGTAATTTTGGAGAACCCGCATGTTGTGCGTAAGGAAGACAAATGGCTCTGGCAAGCTTTTGTTTAACTGCATGTGCTTGACATTGCTCAGACATACAGCCTGATCCTCAAAGTTTTCCACCAGCACAAGCCCCTATTGAGCTGCTTGAATGAGAAAAGCAGCTCTGCTAGAGATGGAATCACTGGTGGTCACCAGAGCAGAGCAGCGTTACACTTTTAATCCCTTTAGGCAAAATATGAAAACAGCCCCGTCCCATCTGCTGCTGGGCTGGGGGCTTGCACTGCAGGCAGTAGAGGGAGTGCTTTTGGTTTCCCACTAAGCAGCTACCCGGTGGGGAAGCAGCATCCCTGCCCCCAGGTGCAAGACCTTAGGGGTGAATTTAAGAGATAGGCAAAATGATCCAGGCGTTCTTCCTCCCACAAGCTGCAGACGTGGGGGTGGAGGGACAGGGAGCACATCTGGCTCATTCTGCCACCCTCTTCAATTTGCTGCCGGAGTATTCTGCCTACCCCTAAAGCTGGCCTTGCATCAGAACATGATGAATAATTTCATGTCAGAGGTAGGGTGGCCAGATATGCAAATTTTAAGAGGACACCTATGAGAGAGACAGGTTTCAGGGCTGCATTGGAGCCAGTGCAGCCCTGCAACCTGTATTTCTCATAAGTGTCTTCTAAAATTTGCATATCTGGCCACCCTAGTCAGAAGGGGGATGTATCAAGTGATTTAGGTTGCATCACAATGATGACCCCGCTAGAGTCCCAGACCTGCAGTCTAATTCCCACAGGCAGACTTCTGTTCATTCATTCAGTGCATATTTCAGCTTTTTCTAATGTATCTGAGGTCGTATTTGTTAAAGCATGTTGCATTTGCTTGCTCTGGAAACCATTAACTTTAAATTGGCAATGGATTTCTGTGTATTAATGGAAACCTTGGGGGTCTTACAAATTTTGCATTCATTTTTAAAAAAATCAGTAAAATAACTGCATTTATTTCACCTGTAATTAAAAAAGTAGCTCATGTTCAGAACTAACAGAGCCAATTTTGTGGGTTCAGACACAAGCCCAACAGCTTCAGGCTGGGGTGCCTTTTGATGTAAGTTATGTGCAGGTCTGTTGCCAAGAGCTGCAAGTGACCCAAAGTCTAGTGGCCTCCATGGCGTTTTGCATTTCACAGAACATTTAGATTGTTTCAATACAGATGCTCTCAAAGTTACCATTTCATTTCCCTGGGCTTCCAAACCTGCAGATGGATAATCTCCCCATTTCCTCCTAACAGCACATCCGGTATTTCCCAAGAAATCTGGTTGATATATTAGCCTTTGTGATTCTTGGCTGAAGATCACTTATATAACAACTGTAGCAAATCTGAGATTGCTTGCAGCTTATTCATACTGCACTCCAGAGCTACTGAGAACTTCAAGGCCAAGGGAACTTGGATCTTCTTGCTCTAAAAGCACAGGTGGCTGCCAGTGGAGCTACAGGAGAGGGCAGTAGTGTACTCACACACTTGGCCAATTCATTATTATATGCATGACATACTTGTGCCAAGAGAGAGCATGTGGCACTACCACTGATGGAGAAAAAGAGAGTTGTCCTACTGGAGTCCCATCCACTTACTGGATGAGATGCTATTGTAGGAGGGTACTCTCAGTCTCCAAGTAGCAGAGTTTTACTCAGCAGCAAGGAATGACGTCTTAATGTAGGATATATTGTAGATATTTGATGTTTGGTATCAATTCTGCCCTTAGTCTTCAATTTGCTAAGCTAAACACAGGGCCTGTGGAATACTAGTGCAGCTGCTGTAGGAATGAAGAAGTCTTATTGTAGGATGCATAGCAAGGGACAGAGTGATTTTGGGTTGGGGGCCACTGAGCACTAAAACGGAGTGATTTGGGGAGCCAGAGCACTGAAATGAGGGCCAGTACCCCCACCAGTGGCAGTCTCCCCCCCTGCCAGCCCCCCATAACCTCCCACTCACCCCTGCCAGGCTGCTGAGGATCTGAGTCTGGGGACTCAGCTCTGCTAGGCCCCAAATCTGGTGCACTCTGCCTGCCCCAAGCCACGCCCCTTGGCCCAGGGCCACTAAGACTATATTTTCCCGGGCCACTTTGATTTCCTAATCCGCCCCTCTGTGTGTGAGAGACTATTTCCTATAGCCCAATTCTCATAGCACCAGGGACAAATGTGGATTGCATACTTCAGTGGTTCCCAACATTTTGAGACTTAAATATAATTTTGTAATCCCAAACAGTAAGAAAGAAAATATATAAAAGTAACTGGGATCATACCCTTCAATTTGGGAACCTCAGCCTACTTACTGCTGATCTCAGGATTTGCAGGGTTTGAATTCTGGGTTGGGTTGCCACCTATACAAATTTTTAAGGCACACTCATAAAAAATACATGTTGCAGGCCCTGAATTGGCAGCCTGAGTAGCACCAATGCAGGGCCTGAAACATGTACTTTTCATAAGTGTGCCTTAAAAATGTGCATAAGTGGCAACCCTAATCCTGGGTCTGCTGGGTTCTTGGGTGAGAACCTTAGCTATATTTGCAGCTTGGCAAAGCTGGGGAAATGCAGCTTTGTAGATTCAATGATGTTGGGCTCCCCACCTTCCAGCTGCCAGATTAGACAGGCCACCCGAGATGACAGTGGTGCCTAGACTGTGGCTCGGGAACTGTGTGCATTTCAGTTGTGGCTGTCAGCCAGACCTGGGCCTCAATGGTCTTATGTCTTACTTTGTTGCATCTGAGTCTCAGCACCTGAATCACAGCTACTCCTCAGAATCTCAGGAGCTAGGACCACAAAACACTGGCTCTACCAGCCAATCACACAACAGGAGAGGATTCTGTATGCACACATGCATATATGTGTCTTGTGCTTTTCGGCTATATGAAGATTTTTTTGGTACATGGTTCTTGGGATTGGGAACTTTGGCTGTTCCTGTACTATAACTTCCTGGGTTCCTCTGGGGCATTGTTTGATCAATCAGATGGCATCCTGGCCTATTGCCAATGCCATACATACCTGTGGCCTCACCTGCCCTTGGCTGCCTAACTTCAGTTGTTGGTTCCACTCCCCCCACCCTGTGCTTGCCACTGTACATTCTCCTCCTGCAACCCATATCTTAGGAAGACCCTTCTGGCTTCCTGATACTGTATAGCTTTGGCTACAGTACAGACCATGACTTGTGCTTTGGCTGGCTCTCACAACTGTTGACCCCCTGACTTCTGACTCAGTCCCTCTTTGACTATGTTCTTGGCTTGTTCCTCTGGCTTCTGAATGAAACAGGACCTTCATCTGTGTTTGGGAAATACCAATTAGTAACTAACATGTAGCTCAGTTGCAGTAGTCAGCTAGTTTTATTTATAAATCAGTCTACACCTACAGACACCTCCTGAATCTTTCTATTAATAAAAAGTTGGTTAGCCTGTTGCTGTTCTGCTTTAATATAGGGTACTTTCAGACATGACGCTAACCACCCTTTAACCACCCTTGGTGGTTATTTATGCATGTTTCAGGGCTGCATAGGGCACCAATACAGCCCTGAAACATGCATAAATAACCACCAAGGGTGGTTAAAGGGTGGTTAGCGTCATGTCTGAAAGTACCCATAGTCAAAGAACGCACGACCAGATTCCGCAAGGTGCTGAACTCTCCAAGGGGATGCTGAGCACCTGTATTTCTAGCTGCCTTTCAAGAGGAGTAATGCATGCTTGGCACTTTGCAGGACTGAGCCCACAGCCTTTTATAAAGGACCCAATGAATGTACTGTTATGTCTTCGTCCCCAAGAATGGCATTGCCTTGTTTCATGCAAACCTCTCACATAGAATCACTAAAATCAGTCTAATTTAAATTGATTTTGCTTCCTTTGGTAACTGCGGGACTGTCTATATTAGGGATGTTTCCAATAGAGTTGCTAAATTGATTTCAGAGTTAAAAACACCAGACACAGAGTATGGAATTAGGGATGGCATGTCTGGATAAATGGATGAGTTGGAGTGAAATCTTGACTTAGGTTCAACAGACGTTTTGCCAATGGACTCATGATTTAACACTCAAGGTGTTTTTAGACAAGTGCTTCCCCATCTATTACCCACCTATCACCCACCCATCATGCATGTTGCAGGGCCGCATTGGCTCCTTATGCAGCCCTGCAACATGCATGATGGTTGGGGAGGCGCTTGTCTAAAAACACCCTCAGTTTTAATGCCAATGAGAGGATCCATCGTTCAACATGAGCATCTAGTGTGTTTGAGTCACACAATTGTCTAAAAGCTCATTAATTTGCACGAATACATAATACCACATTAGGCCATTCAGAGTGTTAGGGCCGATGCTCATTAGCAAGGAGCTGAGAAAACACCCTGTTGTCTGTAGTGATTGCAGATAGCTCGAGCTGTAATTAATTGATATGTCACATTCAGCACAACACTGCCTTGCAGCTTCCTTCTCTTATTGAATTGACACTCTCTCTGTTCCATGCCTCTGCCACTCTGGCAGCCAGCAGCTATCACTCTTTTATTCTATTACTAGCTTCCTAGCCTTGATCTGCTAATTAGCTTCAAACCCTTTGATCCAGTGATTAGCTCCTAAAGCCTAGCACTGTTATTCCCTAATCAGAGTCTGCTCCTGCAGCAGTCCAGCAAATCCGAACTGGGAAAACGATAGTCAAGGGGCAAAGGAAATGTTAATCTGCAGGGAAATTACACTTGCAATTAATCCTACATTGGTTATATGAAGTTAATGGACATGGATCAAAGCCCAGTTACCATAGGACTGGTAATAATAACATACCCTGGCATTTCTAGGGACAAACAAACAAATCTAGATGCAATGAGAAACAATCTGAACTTCACCTAAAACTTTAGCAAATTAGATTACTCTCCTCCACTGCCCTTTCCCATTTCCCTTTCACTTTTGTAGTTTGTGTGCTACTGCTTTGTGAAGTTGTACCTATTTTACCTGGCTAGGCCTCAGGGGAAGTACTGTCTGGCCATAGTCCCCACTTTTTAAGAAAGGTGTGACTAAACTGGAGAAGATTCAGAGGAGAGCAAAAATGATAACAGGTTTAGAATATAATTCATATGAGAAAAGATGCAAACAGCATTTGTGGTAAAAACTGAGAGCAATTGTTCTCTGTTGCCACTGAGGGAAGTACAAGCAGGGATGGGTCTAAGATACAACAAAGCAGATTTAGGTTAAATATTATGAAGTACTTGTTAGCTATGAAAGAGCTTGCAGGCAGGACTGGCCTTACCCTAAGTGGGGCCCCAGGCGGGAAAGAAATGCAGGGCCCAATATCTTCTGCCAGCGAGCCTAGGGGCGCTTCCCAGCTCAGGGGGTGCTCCCTGGCCTGGGGGCAGCACGCTACCCGGACCTGGGCTCTGGGATGGGGGAACGGGCACTCCTCTCCGCCCATCCCCAAGCCTGAGTGGCCATTCGGATTCTGACTGAATCAAATCACTCACCTGATCCATTGCTGCTGCTGCTGCCACCTCCAGTCTGGGCCCCGCGCCGAGCTCGGCCCCTCCGCTCCGCTGCCTCCACAGTCTCGGCCAGGGGAAATGAGGGAGAGAGAGGCAGATGCTCTGCCTCTCCCTCATTTTGCCTGGCTGAAACAGCCAGGCAGGCAGTCGAAGGGTCAGCAGCGTGTGGGAGAGGCGGGACCTCTGCCTTCTTCTCAGGGCCGGCCTTAGAAATTGCGGGGCCCAGGGCAAACACAAAATGCGGGGCCCCCTCAGCTCCACACACTTTCCACAGCCTGCCCACTTTCCCATGGCTCCTCCCACTTTCCTGTGGCCCCTCCCATTTTCCAAGGCTCCACCCACTTCCATTTGATAATTAGAGAATTGTCATATAAGTTATTTTAACTTGTCAGTACAATGTGCTCCAATGAACATTTAAATTTGGTTTAGATGAAAGGGAGCCCAGGACACAGATATGGTTAAAAGACAACGACTCTTATTTAAAACACAGGAGGGCATGCACACAACAGATAGGGACAGATTATCCATAGCCTGAACTCTCTGTCTCTGGAGCATATTCCCATTACACTCCCAACACTGGAGTTCAAACGTAGATCCAGCTGATCAAACATAGATCAAACAACCTCCACACAGTCACAGCCCCCCCTCCCCATGAAAGCAGGGATGAGGAACTGAACCTCAGGCTCAGAGTGGCCAAACACAGCTCTCAGCAAGATTTTGTCAGTGTGACCCCTTTCCAGTTATTGGATTTGGGGATTTCAAGCACCAAAGCACTGAAAATCCAGTTAAACATATCAAACAAGAAAAAAACCCCACAATCACAGCACCCCCGCCCAATCTCTTCCCTTCCCAAACCACCCCCCAGATGGCCCTACTCTACTCCCAAAGCCCCACAGAGGGGTGCAGCAGCAACACGAATCAGTTCATATCAGGAAAGAGGAGGAAGAGGTATTGGTCAGGGGGCCCTTACCTCAGCTGCTGCTGGGCCTGGGTCTTCTGGGAGGGCTGGAGATCAGTCCAAGGCTGGCAGGCTTAGGCTGCTAGGCTCCTGCAGGAACATTCTGCTGGGCCTCTCCTCGGACAGGGTAGTGGCTCCCTTTTCTCCTCCAGGAGTCATGGGAGGCAGGGGGAATGGGGGCAGCCATCGGGGGGCAAGAGGGAACAGCCATGGGAGGGGGGGAGAGAGGGAGCAACTCCCCCTCACGCACACACACTCACCCACACATACACCCTTCTCTCTCTTACACACATCTCTCACTCACATTCATTCTCTCATACACACTCATTCATTCGCTCATATCTCACACATGCTCAGTCTCACCTCTCACACATTTAAAGTCAGCCACATGCTCTCACCTCTCTTTTACTCACCCTCCCATTCAAACACACACACGCTTTCACCTCTCTCTTTCACTCACACCCCACTCATACTCACACACATACTCTCACCCCCTCTCTCTCACACCCATTCAAGCTCACACACACGCCCTCACCTCTCTCTTTCACACACAAACCCATTCATACTAATACACACGCTCTCACCGCTCTCTCTTACACACACCCACACACATTCAAACTCACACACACATGCTCTCACCTCTCTCTCTCTCTCTCTCTCTCTCACACACATTTAAACAAACTCTCTCTCACACAGCATTGCCTCCTCTGGGTCCCGACTCCAGAGGTGGTACTTGTAGTGGGTGCAGTGTGTGTGAGGGTGCACTGCTCTAGAGGGGGTGGGTGCACTGGAAGGAGGTTGGTTGCTCTGCTGGGGGCTGGGAATCGCTCTCCGATCTGGAGCGCTGCCGCTGTACTGGCTGAGGACGGCAGTGCTTCTCGTCTGCTTGGAGCACGCCTGGAGCAGGGAGGAGACTGGAGAGGTGGATGGCATGGCCAGCTCCAGCGCATGCTGACCAAGGAGTTTGTAGGGACCCAACTAGAGCTGGGAGCTCCCTCCAGCTCCCCATGCTGGCTCTGCCTCTGTGCACAGCCCAGGGCAGAAGCCAAGGAGTCAAGTCGCCTCGGGCTCATCTGACGGCCGCTGCGGGGGAAAGGAAGCGAGGAGGAGGAGGCAGAAGCAGCTGCCCTCTGAGGCTTCCGTGCATCCTGCCCCTGGCACAGCTGGGTCCAGGTGAGTCTGTGCACTGGCTGGGGCCAGGCCAGCAGCAGCAGCCCCAGGGCAGGAAGAGCCAGGCTGGGCAGGGAGGGGAAGCAGCCACGCCTCCACCACGCTGACTCAAATCCGTCACTGCTCCCACCTGCCACCTCCGGTCCAGATCCCATGCAGCTTCTCCATCTGGCTCCTCATCATTCGCCGACCTGACTTCATGGCCACGCTGCCGCCAATGCACCAACTTCCCGCCATGTCCCCGGGCAAAATGTTCCAACCAGGAAGTTGCATAAAGCAACTTCCTGTGAGGGGAGGGGGGACATGAGGGAGTGAGAAGCGAGGAATGGCTGGGGTCAACCAAGTGGGGCCCTGCCAGAGGCTGATATGAAGGAAGGACTCAGGATGAGCAGAGTGGTGGGTGTGTCAGGTGGCGGTGACGGGGCCCCGTGGGCTGCGCCGTGCATGATGAACATGCATGCCACCCCCCCGACACAGATAGAAGTGTCGGTGGGACCTCAGCCCCCACCTCCAACTTAAAAAACAAACAAACAAAACCAACCCAATTTCAGGTCCTGGCCATCGTGGGGCCCCTCAAGGGGTGGAACCATGGGTGGCCACCCTTAGCCTCCCCGCGGTAAGGCTGGCCCTGCTTCTTCTCCCTCACTTCTGGCGGAAGTGAGAGAAGAAGCAGAGTCCCCGTCTTTCCCTCACGCTGCTGGCCCCCTTCACTGCCTGTCAATTTCTCGGCCAGAGGAAATGAGGGAGAGGCGGGGCCTCTGCCTCTCTCTCCCTCATTTCCCCTGGCTGAGACTGTGCCAGGCAGCGGAGGGGGTGCATGGAGTGTGGGAGAGGTGAGGCCTCTGCCTCTCCCTCACCCCTGATATTCCCCCTACCAGACCCGACCCAACTTTTAAAATAAAATAAAATAAAATAAAATAAAAATCAACCCCAAACTCATGCCCGCCCCCCCAAGCATGGGGCCCTCGGCGGCCGTCACTACCCACTGTTTGCAGGCCCAAGCAGCCGGAGTCTTTCTACTCACAATTGTGCAGGTAAACTAAAGATTGCCTTAGCAGCCTCAGCATGCATGATACAACAAAGTACTAAATGTTCCTAGGAAGAGCATGTTAAACCATATTTAGGCTTATTTATTTAATCCAATTTTTACCCCGCCCTTTCCAAATGGCTCAGGGTGGCTTACAAAGCAAATAAAAATAATACATATAAAAACAGCATAAAAAACCCAAACCTTTCCCTTCCCCTCAATCTTGAGTGGTGTGGAACGAGTAGATAGGGAATGGTTATTTACCCTCTCAAATAGTACTAGAACTAGGGGGCACTCCATGAAACTAGCTGCTGTCAGATTTAAAACAAATAAAAGGAAGTACTTTTTCACTCAATGCATAATTAACTTATGGAATTTGTTGCCAGAGGATGTTGTCAAGGGCCTTGAGGCCAGTAGTATAGCTCGGTTTGAAAAAGAACTGGCTATGTTCTTGGAGAGTAGGTCCATAATGGCTATTAACCAAGTAGCTTACAGGATGAACTTCTTACTGTCGGGAGCTGGGAGTGAACAATGGGGAATGGATTGCCCATTGTGATTGTTGGTTCTTCTCCCAAGTGATCGACATTGGCCACTGTTGGAGGACAGGATGCTGGGCTTGATGGACCATTGATCTGACTCAGTATGGTACTTCTTATGTTCTCCCCCATCACAACCACCCCATTATATACCTACCCCAAACATCCACCAAACTCCCCATTCCTGCCCACCAAATGCCCTAACAAATAATAAGGTCTTGTTCTGCCTCTGGAAGATGCCCAGGCTCAGGCTCAAATGAACCTCAGGGGGAAGGTAGTTCCATAGCACTGAGGCAGAAACCAAGAACATTTCCCTGCGAACCCTCATTGCATGAACAAGACTAACAGATGGCACCCGCAGGGAGGTATTCCCAGCTGATTGCAGGGGCCACAGTGCAGCACAGAAGGACAGGCGATCTCTCAGATATGTGGAGCCCAGACCATTTAGGGCTTCAAAGGTCAAAACCAACACTGTGAATCATGCCTGAAAAGCTATAAGGAGCCAGTACAGACTTCAGAGCACTGGTGTAATGTGTTCCCAGTGCCTAGCCCCTGAAAGGAGCACATTCTGCACCTGCTGCGGCTTCCAAACAGTCATCAAGGGCAGCCCTGCATAGGGCATGTTACAGTAGTCTAGTCTCGAGGTGATGAAAGCATGGATAAAAGTGGCTAGATCCAAATTGGAAAGAAGGCCGCAGCCTCCTCACCAGATGGAGTTCGTGAAAAGTGCTCCTGGCCACTGCCGCAACCTGAGAATCCAGGCGCAACAAGGGTTCCAGAAGCACTCCGAGGTTGTGAACCTGATTGACCAGAGGGGGCCGGACTCCTTCAGTAACAGGAGTCCCAATCCCCTCCGGATCACAAGGCCAGTCAACCACCATCGCCTCAGTCTTGTCTGGATTCAGCCTCAATCAGCGCATCCTCATCCAGTCCCCAAGAGCAGCCAAACATCAGGTAAGTACTAAGCACCGAGACTGAAGGGCCTGCCTTTGGAAGGGGTAAGGCTAAAGAGGATGGTTGAGTACCACAGTCAGAGAATATTTAATAACATTTTTGAAAATCGTTGGGTTTTGTTGTTGTTGTTGTTTGTTTTTTAACAGACTTCCCAACTATCCTTTATTAACAACGGGATGGTTTGAGAGAAAGAGATTGGCCAGCAGAGGTTAAGGCTGTTTTCTCTCCCATAGCCTCTGAATCACACTAGGGCATATATTTCAGTGCCTATTATTTCAGAGATCAGTCCCTGGAAAAATGTCTACTCAGTTTGTACTGGCTAACTTGCCAATGGAACAATCTATCATAGGAGCTAATATCACTATCTATCTATCTATCTATCTATCTATAGGGATGGTGGTGAGTTTGTATAGAGCATTACAGAAAGAATGGTTTAAAGAGGAGCTGGATTATGTAAATAAATGGGAAAAACTGCTGGGAGAAACCTGGGAGAAGGGGCAAAAGCAGGAGATTAAGAAACACAGGATAGAATGTTCAGGATCCTTAGAGGTACGAGAACCTGTTATTAAAACCATCATGTTTTACTACCTGGACCCAAGCACACTGTACACAGGGGCGTAGCTAGGTTGGAATGGGCCCAGGGACAAGAAATGGACTTTGCCCCCCCCCTGCCCATCACCTAAGACTCCCCTGCCCCCCTCCCTCCCCTCTTTCCTCACCTCAATGTCCTTATTGCATAAAACTGTCAACAAACGTACTTATTAAATTAAAACATGTACTCAGCTACTGCAATGGCCTCTTCCTTGCTTTTAGCTACGGAAACACAGAAATAGTAACATATGGCCTCCCCCTGAGCCCCCTCCTGATTTCTCAGCCCCCTCCCCCCAGAGAACCCC
>QEPC01011791.1:1679438-1699043 GCA_003113815.1 Sphenodon punctatus
TCTTTCATCTGTTTTGAAACATATTCACCTCCATTATCTGACCTTAGGATCTGAGGTGATCTTCCAAACTTATTGCTGGCTCTTGCAACATATTCCTTAAATTTCTCCAGCACCTGACTTTTCTCTTTAATTAATAAGTGAACGTGAATTTGGAAAAGTCATCTATGAAAGTCAATGCATACTGGTTTCCTGCAATTGTTTTTGTCTTCATAGGACCACAGATATCACTATGAATGAGCTGTAGGGGGTGCTGTGGAAGGGAGGGCCTAACTCCTTTTCCTTTTATACAGCAAACACATCTCTCATTTTTAGTTGCACATGAGTTCATTTTAAAATGTTTAACTAGGTCTGGAAGTGCATGCAACACATTTGCACCACTCTCATCCATTCTCATATTGCAAAGTCTTTTAAGCATTTGTATTTTTGATATATTTGATTTCCCTTGATACAATCTCTGTAAAGCCTCCCACATATCCTTTGCAGTTAACTCATCATGAATATGTGCATGCAAATGCTGACTCACCGACATTGAGAGGATTGCCATGGCTTTATCATTTTTCTCATCCCAGAGTTCTTGTGCTGCTCCTGCTTCTGCAGGCCTTGTGGACTCCAGCATTTTCTTTAGGCCTAGTCCTCCAAGCGCCATCTTTGCATTGTAGCTCCAAGCTTCATAGTTTGTAGCTCCAGTGAGCTTCTCAGGAACGGAGATCTTCAGCATAGAATCCATGGTCACAGAGACTAAAAACTTTCTTTTCTTTTCTGCCTTTGAGATTAATGCCAGCACTCAGTTATACTCACTCTGTGCTGCCTTTTGGGTTGCCTGGGCCCATAACCCTGTTGGAATGCAAGGACTGTGAGATCATTGCATTGATTAGTCTAATGCAGAGTTTACAGAGGAGTGTGAGTAGCTAATCATGAATAAGCAGGCAGGAAGCATACTTAAGTTTAAGTAGCTTTATTAAGAAATACATGCAGGATAGGAAAGGCCTACATCTATACTAAGTCCTAAAACTAGGTGTGTTCAGGAGGGAAGTAGGAGAAGCTCTCTGAATAGCTCTCAGACACAAAGAGATAAGAAACATCCTGAGGAGAGGAGACTAACCAATCAGGTCCTAGCAGGAGTAGAACTAAGTGGATGGTGGAGGGGTTCCCTGATCTGACTGTCTCTACTCCTGCTGTTTCTAGCAAACAAGCAGGATAAGGTGCTTAGGGGAGATGTAACTAAGGAATGTATTTCCAACAGTTATAGTAGTCAAGGCAAGAGAAGTCTAGAGCATGGACTAGGGTTTTTGCAGAAAGGCAGGGCTGAATTTTAGCAATATTATACAGAGTGAAGAATATTATATTGATGCTTTGGAGTAAGATACAAAACTCCATGTGAGAGGCCATGAAAGGACAACGTTCTTGTGTCATTGCATGTGTGAGAAAGGGTCATGGGCATAGATACTTAGTGTCTGTTGGGGACTGGATGAGAGCGAATCAATTGAAGCTGAATCCAGACAAGACTGAAGTGAGGATGGTTGGCCGTCCCTGTGACTTGTGGGGACTAGAACTCCTGTCATTGATGGGGTCTGACCTCTGCAGATCACTCAGGCTTGCAGCCTTGGAATGCTTCTGGATTTCTTGCTGCGCCTGAAGCATCAGGTTGCAACGGCGACCAGAAGTGCTTTTCACCAACTCCAACTAGTGAGGAAGTTGCGGCCCTTTCTTTCTGATTCAGTTCTGGTCACCATTGTCATGCCCTCATAACCTCATGATTAGATGACTGCAGCTTTCTACATGAGGCTACCCTTGATGATGGTTTGGAAGCTGTATCTGGTACAGAACGTGGTGGCCCAGCTCCTCTTAGGGCCGGGTTGCTGCGAGCACATTACCCCCGTGCTTCAAAGTCTGCACCGATTCCTACAGCATTTTGAGCACAATTCAAGGTGCTGGTCTTGACCAGAATATCAGTCTGAGCCTATTCTGGAGGTGATGTAAGTCCTTTCTTTTTTGGCAAAGGCTAATCCCTGAAGTAAGGGATGGACTTTATGTTAAGTTCTATGGTTGTGGGGATTTAAAGTTTGTGCCTGTGAAGTCCACTGCCAGTGGGGACCCTTGGGGTGAACAGGGAAATAACGTGGTTAATTAAAGAAACTCTCTGTGTGAGGCCTGTTCCTGGGGGAGAGTGAGACCCAGCACCCCTTGCATCAGATGGGGCTGTCCCACCAATGCACTTCAGCCCTTCCTCCCTCCTTCCTTCCCAGATTCTGCTTGTGAACAGAGTAATGTTCTTAAGAGAGAGCGATAAATCTTTTTGATTTTTTTAATTCATGCTTGTTAGTTTGCACCATCTTTTTCAATGTGCTTTCATATTTGATAAAGTAGTAACTTGTGAATTGTTGTGGTCATGTAGCTCAGGATATCTCATTTGGTTGGATGAATAAATTTGAATGAATGTTACTATCAAACCAATAGGACTGAAACTTTGACTCAGTAAATAATTGAACCAGTGAAACTTAAGCACAGTTGCACGTTGTGGGAACATTACACTTCAGTTAAATTGAATTTGGAGATTGGGTACTGCAAACCAACCTTCCAATTTGGTTGGTGAATGGGGAAAGCCAGACTTCATTTTCAGTCCTACTGGGCATCAGTTCATTCAGGTAGCCCACAAAAGAGCACCAGAGGGGAATATGATTAGGTAACACTGCCCATCACACAGCTGCCATCTTTGTAGAGAGCGCTGAATCAGCATTCCATTCTAAGTACATCAAGGCAGCCCTTTAATTAGCAAAGGAGGGGGGGGGGGTTGCTGTTAACTTGACTGCTATAAACTAATGTCTCTTAACAAATTAGCCCAAATTAGATTACTGTTGTTCATTTAATTAAAGTAAGAGTTCAGCAGTTATGAGTCCAGATAATTATTACAGTCAGTTTTACAGAGAACTAAAAATGAATTCATCATACAGTGTTCACCTTCACTTAGCAAATTATAGGTGTACAGGCTTTTTAAAGCTCTCTGTTATTTCTAATTATTATTATGGGTATAATAATAGAAGCTCTATAAAGTCCCCCAAAGAAACTCAATGAATTTCAAAGTGCTTCAATTTAAATGCAAATGTACAGACAGGCTGTTACTTATGAGATCATGGAAGCCTTTGGCTTGTGAACGACACACAGCAAAGCATGAATCCCTCAAAGAAGATATCATCTTTCAGTGAAATATTATAACCCTGTGGCCTTTTACAGGGAACAAAGCACTCTGCAACAGGCCCTTGTATTATGTTTGATTACATTAAAGCCATTCTCTCTTAACTCCCAGCAGCTCATTTCTCTCTGCTGTAAGTAGTTCAAACAAGGTTATAATTTTAGGTGAAATAACTTCCCCCATCCTCATAGTGTGAGTGCAGCCACCAATCTCCCCATATCACTCAGGAAGAGGCTGGGAAAGACTAGTTTCTTCCCTGTAACGTTTCTTCTTTGAGTTGTATCTACGGCTGTAGCGGAAAGTCACAGCGGTAGCTATTTCTGCCTGAAACAGCGTTTCCGCAATTAGTGATACGGCATGGCAGAGGCTTTCATTCTGCTAGTTTCATTCTGCTACTTCTGCAGTTCTGCTAATTTAATTCCGCTACTTCCACAGACTTTATAAATAACGGAAACATGCCATTTTTGCTACTTCCGCCATTCCGCCAGTGCCACAAAATAGTGGAACAGTGGTTTTCCGACAGTTTCCAACAATTCCTCAATTTTTCCGATAGTTTCAGAATTTGCAGAATGCTGGCGGAATTGGCGGACTGTCGGCAGAAAAGCCGCGGTGTGGCACGGGCAATTCCGAAATGGCGGAATGAAATCGCGGCGTGGTAAAAGCTGCTGCCACTTCAGCCCTAGTTGTATCCTCTCAGCCAAGTCCCACTAGTGGTATATGGTGCCATCTAGCGCCCCAGCCCGGACATAGCAAGTATAGCTCTTAGAGCGGTAAAAAACTGCAAAACTCCACCCCCCTACCATGGGTATATATACCCATAGCACGCCAGCTACCCTCTGTTCCCATCACAAGCAACTGCAAATGTGACTTTGCTGAGAGGATACAACTCGAAGAAGAAACGTTACAGGTAAAAAACTAGTCTTCTTCATTATCCTCTCAGCCAGGTCCCACTAGTGGTAGACTAGCAAGCATGCATGAAGGAGGTGGGTTGCAGCGAAAGACAAATAAATCTTCATTATACAATTTCCCATTCTCGTACACAGCTGTAATTTCTCATTTTCCTACTCAGAATGTCTAGTTTTTCATTTAGTGTCAATAACACAGAGTGGCCAAACTTAACATCATCCTGTGTCTACACATCCACTGCGTAACGCTTAACAAACGTGGAGGCAGAGCTCCAAATAGCAGCGTTACACATATCCAGAAGCGGCACGTGCCTAAGGGCTGCTGCTGCTACTGCCCTGGTAGAGTGTGCCTTAACCGTCCCCCCCGCTCCAGGGCAGATTGCTTTCTTCATAACACCTATCAATGCATCTCCTAACTCATCTAGAGATGGTTTGTTTTGATGCCAGCATCCCTTTCTTGCCTGGCCCATACAACACAAAAAGATTGTCTGACTTTCTAAAAGCGTCAGTCTTATCGATATAAATCAGAACTGCCTTACAAACATCCAGGGTGTGTTTAACTTGCTCCTCCTCAGAAACATGAGGGGGCGGAAAATACGCTGGGATGGAAATTTCTTGTTGGACATGAAACTCTGAGACAACTTTAGGCAAAAACGTAGGATGAGGCCTTAGGCTAATACAATGATCCTTTACTGTTAGGAAGGGAGCCCTGTGAGACAGAGCTTGCAGCTCACTAACCCTTCGGGCTGAGGTGATGGCCACCAAGAAGGCCGTTTTCATGGACAGGATGTCCAAAGACACCTCTTTGAGTGGTTCAAAGGGGCTTTTGGTGAGGTCCCTCAAAACCTCCTGCAGGTCCCAGAAGGGGTAAATAATATATGGGGCAGGAGGATGCACCCTAATAGCTCCTTTCGGAAAGTGTGACACTATTTGACAGCTAAACAGAGAGAATTCCTGATTTGTCGCCCAGTAGACGTTAATGGCAGCTAGATGTACCTTTAGTGATGATACTGAAAGGTCACCACCCAGCAAGCATGTAGCATATTCTAGTACAGTCACTGTGCTGAGCTCATTCGGTTGGATATTCCTCTTCTCCAACCACTGTAGAAACCTCTGCCATTTATGTGTGTAAAGAGGCCCTAGTATAAACCTTTCTGCTTTCTAATAGGATCTTCCTCCTGGCTCAGCATCTGATCCTCCAGACAGTTAGGTGCAAGGACTGCACGTTTGGATGATAAATCTTCCCCTTCGCCTGGGATATTAGGTCCGGCTCCAGGCGTAAAGGCCTGGGTAGGCTTATCGAGAGGTCCAGCATCTCTGGGAACCAATACTGTCTCGGCCAGTATGGGGCAATTAGGATGAGGTCCTCTCCCGCCTGTCTGATTCTCTGAAGTTTCTTTGGAATCAGGGGGATGGGCGGGAAGGCATAGCAGAGGCCTGGGGGCCACCAGAGGGTCTCCCTGTGATCCTCTCCCCCTCCCACCCCGGAGAAGAAGCAGGGAGTTTTTGAGTTTGTGCCAGTAGCGAATAAGTCCGCTACTAACTCTCCCCAACCTGTGACCAGGTCTTGGAACACCTTGTCATTCAGTTCCCACTCGTGAGAAACTGCCCCTTCCTTGCTCAGGTGATCCGCTGTGGTGTTTTCTACCCCTGGCACATGAATGGCTGCTGGCACAATGCTCTTGGGGATGCACCACTCCCAGAGGCGTCTCATTTCCCGCATAAGCGGCCACAAGTGAGCCCCCCCCATCTGTTGACATAGAACATCGCCGAGGTGTTGTCTGTACAGATCAAAACCCTGTAACCTTGCACCACTGGCAGGAATGCCTTGAGAGTCAGCCAAATGGCTCTGAGTTCCAGAATGTTTATGTGGAGTTGGGACTCTTCCTGTGTCCATGCCCCACTTATCGCTAGGTTGCCTAGATGCGCCCCCCCATCCCTCTTCTAGATTAAGAAGAATATCCAAACCTTGTAGGACCATACAAACCTGGGACATCTGATGGGCCAAAGCCTCTTGGGATCTTGCCCTAAACAGCCAGTCATCAAGGTAGGGGAAAACGTACCACCCTTGACATCTGAACCATGCTGCCGCAGGGGCCATGATCTTGGTGAAGACCCTAGGGGAGGTAGATAGCCCAAAGGGCAAGACACAGAACTGGAAGTGTTCCCCTTCTAATGAAAACCTAAGGCTGTTTTTAAATGAGCGGGTTGCCATTGCACGACCCACTCGCGCGATGTTTCAAAATCCCACGACGCAGGATTACACGTGACAGCGGTCGGGGATCATGCACATAGGAGGCGGTAGCGCATGATTTGCTGACCGTGAATTAAATACCTCACAATCGGGGTGTTTAATTTGCGGTCGGCAAATCATGCGCTACTGCCTCCCATGCGCATGATCCCCGACCGCTGTCACGTATAATCCTGCATCACAGGATTTTGAAACATTGTGCGAGCGGGTCGCGCAACGGTGACCCACTCGTACAAAAGCGGCCTAGGGTATCGCCTATGCTCAGGGTGGATAGCCACATGGAAGTAGGCATCCTTCATGTCTATTGTAGCAAAAAAATCCCCTTCCCTGAGAGAGGGGATGACCTGTGACAGAGTTACCATCCAAAACCTAAAATGTTTAATGTTTTTATTAAGTGCCCGTAGGTCCAGAATTGGACAAACACCTTCTGGTTTCTTGGGAATGGTGAAGTACATAGAGTAGAAGCTCCTTCCTATCGACTCTGGAGGGACCCGTTCAATGGCGCCCTTCAGCCAAAGTTGCTGTACCTCTGCTCTTAACACTTGGGCAGCTACTAGGTTGTCTGGGATAGGGATTGTAACGAACCTTTCCCTGGGATGGGATTCAAACTGTATTTTATACCCTGAGATAATAGTGTCTAGAACGCAGCAATTGGAGGTGATAGTCCTCCATGCATCTTCAAACCCTTTTAAATGGTCCCTAAATCTCAGTCCCCTCCCCCCCTGGGTGGGTCTGTCACTCAAAACCGCTGCCTAGGGTTATGGGTACCCTTGTTAACAGGGTTAGGTTGGCTCCTCTGCTTCTGCTGGTTGAAGGAGCGGGGTTTCCCAAAGGACCCTTGGTAGCCATAGCCCTGAGAGGGTGGGTACCATGGGGGGCCTTGGTTAAATTGGGGGCAGGACTGAGCCTGCTGGCTATGTTGAGCCTGAGGTTTGCTAAAATGCCCTGTGGGTTGGTTCTGAGGGGGCATAGGGGAGCTCGTTACCTTTAGCCCCATGGTCTTAGCGGTATTGCGGTCTGTCTTTAATTGTTTAAGCTGCTCGTTTGTGGAGGAAGCGAATAGGCCCTCCCTATCGAAGGGGAGGTTTTCCACCACATACTGTGTCTCATTGGTTAGGCCCGAGGAATGCAACCAGGCATGCCTGCGCATGGTAATTCCCGTGGCCACGCCCGCAGCCCCTGACAGAGCCACATCCTTAGCCACCCTAGCCAGGTGTCTTGATAGTTCCAGGCCACACTGGGAGACTGTCAACAGTTGTTGATCAGTCTGTCCCTGAAAGGAGACTCTCTGCTGTATGGTGTCCCACAATGTATAGTTAAATCTGGCCATCAGGGCCAGGTAGTTTCCAGTGCAGAGCTGTAGGGACGCCGTTGAGTAAGATTGTCGACCGAGTTGGTCAAGTCTCTTCCCTTCTTTATCAGATGGTTGCACCAGAGGTTTGCCACCCTTAGATCGTTCGGCTACCGCTGTTGCTATTAAGGAATTTGGAGCTGGATGGGAGACTAGGAACTCGTGATCCGAGGCTGGAACGGGGTACATTCTCAGGGTTTTTGCATCAGCTGCTTGACAGGTGGCAGGCTGGTTCCACACTGTCTTTTCTGCAGGAGCAGAGATCCCCTCCACGAGGGGTATCGCTACCTTGTTCCTCTGTCCTGTGGAACAGATGTCAAAGAGTTGGTAATGCGTGTTGCCCTCTGTGTTGCCCAGGGGAACACCTTTGGTTGCTGCCATTCTGACCAGGAGATCCTGGAAGGCCCGAAACTCTGAGGTGTGTTGGGCCATTTGGGAGGATTCTTCCGCTTGCATAGGGTCGGTCTGCTCTGGAGACAGGGTCAACCAGCTGCCCTGGAGTAGGTGACCCCCAACTTCCTCCCTTTCTGACTTAGGTGCCTTTGCTCTGGGGCTATTGGTGTCAGACTGCTCTGCCTCTGGGTCTGGGGCTCTCAGGTACAGGGAGGCATATTTGTTGGTAGACAGGCGGGCCTTGAGTTTCAGAGGATGGTGAGGGGCATTATAGGCCAGCTTGTTGGAGGGCCTCTTGGCACTTGAGGTATGAGTAGCTGGGGGCCGTGTTTTCATCCCTCCGCTCAAGGGTCTCTCTGGGGTCGAGTTGCGTTCTGGTATTTGCAGCGGCTGTATCACTTTCACCATTGATTTTTCTACCAGAGGTGTTCTGATCTATCTATCAGCAGGTGTTCCAAGGGGCTGAGGATTTGGTGGATGTTCTGCTGCCCTGAGCTCGAGTCATTTGACTCTTTGTCTGTCCCATGGAGGGATGGGGTCTTGGCCCTGGTTCGGTCAGGGGAAGCCAACCCTGTAGCGAAGCCCTGGGATGGAGCTCTCCTCCAGGGCTGCAGGGATTCACTTCCTGCAGCAGAGCTCAGTTGGTGCCTACCTAGTGACCCCTGCTGTTGGCATACTGCCAGTGCAGCAGAGCACCGGGACAGGCTCAGCTGAAGCGTCCCCAGCCAGGGCTGGGAGTTTGGAGCCGGGTAAGTCAGTCCCGCATCGAGTTGTGGGGCGGGGATCCTCCATCTGGCTGTCTGAGCTGCCTCGGTGAGTACGGCCCCTGTGAAGAGCTCCCATGTGGGGGACTCTTGGCTGCTTTTCTGTGTTGTGGCCGGGGAGGGAGGCCTCACAGTGGGGGTGAGCCTCGGTGCCGGCCGTGGGGACAGGGACCTGCGGTGCTTCTTTTTGCTCTTGCGGGGAGGAGCAGGCTCTTGGGAGCATCTTCTCCACTGTGGGGAGTGACCACACTCCAGGGAGCTTGCTGGCTGTGAGGAGGGGCCCATAGCTTTCTGGGTCATGTGCTCCAACTCTGCGCCCTGTGGGTGAGACAGTCCCAGTGGCACCTCCCTGTCTAGGGCACTGGCTAGAGCGGGAGGGGAGGCAGCACCCTGCGGGGGGGGGGGGACTGGTTCTCCCTTGATGGCCCAGATGGAGTTTTAGCTGCCATCGCCTGGGCCATGAGGTGATCAGCCAGGCGCCTGGCCCTGTTCTTCCTGGAGCACTTCTTGAACGCACAGCAGATGGGACACCTGCAGGTGTTGTGCTCTGCCCCCAGGCGGAACAGGCAGAGCTGGTGCGCATCTGTCTCTGGGATGTTGTTTTTGCAGACAGAGCACAGATGGAAGCCTTTTGCTTCTGATACTGATACTACTCGCATTAGTCCGAGCTGCCCGCTGAAGGTGGGGGGAAAATGAACAGAGGGTAGCTGGCGTGTTAGGGGTATATATACCCGTGGTAAGGGGTAAAGTTTTGCAGTTTTCCCCCGCTCTAAGAGCTATACTTGCTATGTTCGGGCTGGGGCGCTAGATGGCGCCATATACCACTAGTGGGACTTGGCTGAGAGGATAACAACGAAGTAGGGTTGGCACCCATGCAAATTTTTAAGGAACACTTATGAAAAATACATGTTGCAGGGCCTGCATTGGTGCCTACGGTGCCAATGCAGGGCCTGCAACATGTATTTTTCATAAGTGACCTGGAAAAATATACATAGGTGACAAACCTAACTGGGAGGGTCCCTGACTGATAAGAGGATCTGTAGGAAGGAAGTTTGAGACACAGACCTGTGAGATCGCAGCTAAATATGCAAATTAGCTGCTTGTTTAAATGTTTCTCCTGTGTGTTGTCCATGAAAACGCCCAGCTGAGTCTCCCCAGCTGATGGGGGGAGAGGGCCAGAGTATCACACACTCTCCCAGCCTGCCCTGACAAACATGTCAATGCAGCTTGGGAGAGTGTGAGTGCTGCTTCAGGCTCCCTGCCCCATCAGCTGTTTGTTGGGGCAGCCAGTGGGAGTGTGCAGTGCTCTGGGCCTCCCTCCATCATTGTTGCATGAGCGGGCGGCTTGTTTAAAATCATGTCCTCTACCTTGCACATCTGGGAGGATTGCGGGAGTTTTCTTGAATCTGTAAATTCCCACTGCTCGATTAAAAATGCACAAAATCTGCCTGATCCCTTACCTCCCACTGGGGGAGGTAAATGTTATTCCCTGAGTGGGCCCTACGACTTTGGGTGAAAACAGACATGACGCTAACCACCCTTTAACCACCCTTGGTGGTTATTTATGCAAGTTGCAGGGCTGTATTGGTGCCCTATGCAGCCCTGAAACATGCATAAATGACCACCAAGGGTGGTTAAGGGGTGGTTAGTGTCATGTCTGTTTTCACCCTTGGTTGCTGCCAGCCACCTGATAAGCCCTGAGACAATGGGTTGCCTTCGGGGATCATGTGGTCAGAGCCTGAGGCTTGGAACATGCTAGTGGAGAGAGCACAAATATGAGTTTTGAAGAGCTGGCTCCAAAGAACCTGGCTGCAGATCTGGGAGTATGATGGTACCCTGTAGGGAATGATCTTCAATGCAGGGCTAGGATGGAGGGTATGCTGCTGCTGCTGCTGCTGCTGCTGCTGCTACTGAGATGCAACCATCTGGAACTGGGGACAGACTCAGAAAGCAGCCAGCATCTGCAACCACCAGGAGCCCGTGGCACATTGCACTTCAGGGCTCAGATGAGCCTGAGGAGGAGAGATGCTTTGGGTGAGGATTGGAGGGGGCAAAGAGATTGTTTGTGACTGATGGTTTAGAGCCCCTGTGAGCCTCTTGGGGCTGTGCTGAACCCGCATTGACTGTCCTTTGAACTGGCACTCAGATTGAGTCTGTGTATCTGAGAAGTTCCTGGGTGCATCAATTCTTCAAACCATGAGTGGCAGTACCAGGCCCTTGATATATTGGGATAGTGGTGTAGCAGGGCATAGCAGCTGCAGCAGAGTCCACAGGCACAAGCCTGGGGTGCCCACATGCATGTAGAATGCATATGCAGTATGCACACTAGAGTACAGTGCCACGGAAAGGGGCCCATTCTCACCATGCCCCTGGGGTGGAGATGGTTGAGGTGTGGTCCAGGCATGCGATTGCCTCCTGCTCTCCCTGTCTGTGCCTGTCTGGCAGGAATAGATTCGCAGGATCTCTGCTGAACTTCAAGACTACACATCTCTCCTGGGCTAATATGAGGCACAGACAGATACAGACCAGAGCCAGTCACTTTACCCTTTCATTGCTGGCTGAAGCAAATGAGGTGGCATCAGTATTTCCCTCCACTTGATCCACTTCTGCTGCTACAAGACCACAGTGAAAGAACACCTCACAGTCTCAAGTGTATTTAATATCTTGCAATAAAAACACCCCTATTACAGATGAGGAGCTGAGAGTGACACACAGTGTCAGAAAGACTTGCCCAAGATCACACAGGAAGCCTGTGGAGGATCAGGCAAATATTGTTGATGGCTGCACAATCTGAGGGAGCTGTTAGATTATTCCGCTCGCAAGCGGGATCGTTCAGTGCCGGCATCTTCCCCCCGCCTTCCTCTGAACGCCGTGACTGATGCTCAGAAGAGCATCAGACCCGGCGTCCAGTGTTTGTGGGCATGCGCGCCCTTCTGCGCATGCGCACTCGCCAAAAGAACCCGGAAGTGCGGCATAAAGCCGGCACTTCGGGGATCCGCGTTGGAGGGGGCAGGATCGTCTGCCCGGTCTGACGCGGGGGAAGATCCGGCTGCGCTGTTTAAATGAGCGCCAAGAAATGCGGCTGATCAAAGGATCAGCTGCGTTTCTTGTCTCGTTTAAAAGCGCCCTTAGAGTAAATCTGGGTATGGAGAAGGGGAGGCAGAGCTGAAGGGAAGGAGTCGTGTTTTATTCTGGGAAAGGAGTTTTGTGTCTTTGTGAGATGAAAATATCTAGACGTATAACTCAAATCCATGCAAACCTACTAGATCCTACCTCCACGGTGGAGTTAAAAGGGTAGGGAAAAGACCAAGCCATAGCATGCCCTTTCTCTTTCCCATCAACCTTGTAAAACAGGGATGGGGATTGGAGCTTCTGGCCCAGGGGCAGCCTATACGCAAGCCCAAATGCAGTCTGTGGCTAATTTTTATTATTATTATTATTATTATTATTAACAAACATTTATATAGCGCCAGCAGTGTACCTGGCACTTTACAAAGTAATAAAATAGACACGGTCCCTGCCCCTAGGGCTTACAATCTGAGAGACAGGAGCTGGGGGAGAGACTTAGGAAGGGGAACAGAGGGAGAGACAAGGGGTCTAACATTCATGAAGATGCGAGGTCTCAAGTGCACGTACTTGGCTTGGTTACGATGAGAATGACAGCAGGCAGGTCCATGTTGCAAGGATAAGGGTAAACCGATCGTAGGTATAGGAATAGTGGCTCAGCAGGATAAAGAGTCAGACAGAGCAGAGCGAAAGAGGTGAGTTTTAAGGAGAGATTTGAAGGTATGAAGGGAGGGGGCAAGGCGGATGTGGACAGGGAGGGAGTTCCAGGCATGGGGGGCAGCAAGTGAGAAGGGACGAAGGCGCTTAGGGGAGCAGGGAAGGCGTGGAAGGGTGAGAGAAGGGACAGAGGAGGAGCGAAGTGCACGGGCTGGAGTATGGAGGGCGATAAGTGCAGAGAGGTAGGGGGGAGCAAGGTTGTGAAGAGCTTTATAGGTGAAGACTAGGAGCTTGTGCAGGATTCGTTCAGGAAGGGGAAGCCAGTGAAGCGAAGAGAGGAGGGGCTGCACATGGTCGAAGCGACTGGCGAGGTAGATGACCCTGGCAGCAGAGTTTTGGACAGAGATGAGGGGAGAAAGGTGAGACCGGGGAAGGCCAGTGAGAAGGAGGTTACAGTAATCGAGGCGAGAGATGACCAGAGCATGAACAAGAGTTTTGGCAGACGAGACAGAGAGAAAAGGGCGAATCTTAGCAATGTTATGGAGGGAGAAGCGACAGGATTTAGCAACAGAGTCAATGTAGGGTTTAAAAGAAAGGGCTGAGTCAAAGATGAAGCCTAGGCTACGGGCTTGGGGGACAGGCAGGATGGTGACTCCATCAATAGTTATTGACAGTGAGGAAGGAGAGGAAGGATGAGGGGGGAAGATAAGGAGTTCAGTTTTAGCCATGTTGAGTTTGAGTTGACGTTGAGACATCCAGGTAGAGATGTCAGAGAGACAGTTGATGAGACGAGCTTGAACAGAGGGAGAGAGAGAGGGAGTAGAGAGATAGAGTTGAGTGTCATCAGCATAGAGGTGGTATTGGAAGCCATGGGAGGCAATGAGTTTGCCTAAGGATGAGGTATAGATCGAGAAGAGGAGAGGGCCAAGAACAGAGCCTTGAGGAACACCAACTGAGAGGGGGAAGGAGGAGGAGGCGGAGTTGGAGAGAGACACATTAAAGGAGCGGTCAGAGAGGTAGGAGGAGAACCAGTTATGGACAGAGCCACAAAAGCCAAGGGAGTGAAGGGAATCCAGCAAGAGTGAGTGGTCAACAGTATCGAAGGCAGCAGAGAGATCAAGGAGGACAAGAATGGAATAGAGACGTTTAGATTTAGCCACCAGAAGATCGTTGGTGATCTTAGCGAGAGCAGTTTCAGTAGAATGAAGGGGGCGGAAGCCAGATTGGAGGGGGTCAAGGGAGGAGTTGGAGGATAGGAAGTCAAGGCAGCGGGAGTAGACAACACGTTCAAGCAGCTTGGAAGCAAAAGGAAGGAGTGAGACAGGACGATAGCTAGAAGGGTCAGAGGGGTCAAGAGTGGACTTTTTGAGAATAGGAGAGACTGTGGCATGTTTGAAGGCAGAAGGGAAAGAGCCAGTAGAGAGGGAGAGGTTGATGATGTGCAGGAAGGAAGGGGCGACAGTGGGAGTAATGGAGGTGAGGAGGCGGGAAGGAATGGGATCAAGGGGGCAAGTGGAAGGGTTGGAGGAGGAGAGCAGAGAGGAGATTTCCTTAAGGGAGGCAGGGGAGAAGGAGGACATGAGAGAAGGAGGGGGAGGAGGGAGAGGGGTGGGAGTGGGAAGAGAGGAGTGGGAAGCGATGTCGAGGCGGATCTTGTCTATCTTGGAGGTGAAGAAGGAGGCAAGATCCTGAGCAGAAAGGGAAGAAGGAGGGGGAGGACAGGGAGGCTTGAGGAGGGAGTCAAAGGTAGAGAACAGGCGGCGAGGGTCCCGAGAACAGGACTCAATGCGGGAGGCATAGTAGTGTTGTCTAGGCCCTTTTTAGGCCCTTTTTAGTTTCTGGATCTGACTCTTGGAACCAGTCTCTACTGTCACACACTGAAAGAAGGTAAGGGAGCAGAGATGAGGTCATGCACACAAAGATAGGGCACAGATCCATGATCTGGACCCCTCCTCTTCCTGAGTGTATACCCCTTAGGCCTCACTGCCCTCAGCTTCTGTGTGGCCTTCAGAGCTTGTACCAATTTTCATAGTGGCTTCTGGGAGGTTCCCCAGCCTTGCTGTAGAAAGTACTATCCAGGTCTGAAGTTGGACTCAGATTTTCTAGGACAATGTAGGACTCATGCTACAAACAGAATATCTTGAATCTATCCCAAGCCAGAAAATCCAGGACCACCAATACATTTGGCCTAACTTAGCTAGCCTAAAATAAAGCTTTCATCATTTAAATAATAAATAAATTAATAATGTGGAGGAAATGTGTTGCTGCAAACTAAGATACAAGAGATAAATTCAGTTTTTATTTATCCTTCCTTTGAGAATGACAAATTGGGATGTTTAAATCAGCAGTGAGCTGTTTCCCATGGCTTCTGACACATGCAGAAATGACCCTAATGAAATTCTTTGAGAAAAAGGACTCTTGTTAAGCTGGTTGCTGGCATTTTCTGACATGTCCAGGGCAGTCTACAGCTCAGCTCCATATATGGTTAAGCAAAGGCCTTGTAAGGGTATATGGCCCATGTCCTTGCATGAACCTGAAAGGATGGCTCCCTAATCAAATCTAGTGGCCATGAGCACCTCCCTGCCTTGAGATGTAGAGCCTATATTCATACTGTCCACGGAGCTAGGATTTAATCAGCATCCTTAACTTGCCCTCGCCTCCTTTGTTTCCCCTTCCCATTGGCTCAGACTATTTTGTGCTGTGTAAGAGACCCTTAGTTTGCACAGTACCTTCGAACCACCTTGGCTAGCTAGAAGGGTCTGTGTTGCTGGTTCTCCTGGATGGGCAGGGCCGGCCTTAGAAATTGCGGGGCCCTGGATGAACACAAAATGCAGGGCCCCCTCAGCTCCACGCGCTTTCCCATGGGTGGCTGGTGGGTTTTGATGTTGGAGGGGCACTGGGACAGTAAGGCCAGCGGGCCTAGGGGCAGAGCCAGAGGGATGGTAGGCCAGTGACATGGCATAACCCAGCAGCAAGGAGTTCCCAGGGTTAACATCGGATGGAAGAAAACACAGTCTACATGTACTTCAAGTTTAAAATAAATAATTTATAAACCCAAAACACAGGGAAACACCCACAACACTGGCAAAACACAGCAGCGAGGAGTTCCCAGGGTTAACATCGGATGGAAGAAAAAACAGTCTACATGCACATCAAGCTTAACATAAATAATTTGTAAACCCAAAACACAGGGACCCATCCTTGAAGGATGGGTCCCTGTGTTTTGGGTTTATAAATTTCCTTGTAAAGCACCCCAGTCACAGCTTGAGTCCAATTTTACCACGCACATCCCATTTCCAGAATTTTGAACACAACTGAAATTGCATGACTTGCAGTGACATCTCTCTCAGGATTTCCAAACCTCCATTTTACCACACACAGTCACCCCTGCACTAACCCACCAGCCCCCACTCCCCTCCCCAAGAACCTAGGAGCCCCGGCTCCCAGCACCCAGGAGTCCTGGCTCCTATTCCACTCCCAACACAGGTGTTCAAACATAGATTCAGCTGATCAAACATAAATCAAACAACCCCCACATGGACACAGCACCCCCAATGAAAGCAGGGATGAGGAACTGAACCTCAGGCCCAGAGCAGCCAAACACAGCTCTCAGCAAAACTTTGTCAGTGTGACCCCTTTCCAGTTCTTGGATTTAAGGGTCTCAAGCACCAAAGCACTAAAAATCCAGCTAAATGTATCAAACATGAAACAACTCCCCCATGACCACAGCACCCCCAGCCCCTTCCCAAATCACCCCCAGATGGCCCCACTCTACTCCCAAAGCCCCACAGACGCGTGTAGCAGCACAAATGAGCTCATATGAAGAAAGAGAAGGAAGAGGTATTGGCTAGGGGTGGGACATCCAGGCAAATACCGGGTACCGGATTTACCGGTTCCCAGATTTCAAAATACCGACATACTGGATTAATACCGGTATACCGGTACCGTTTTTTCCCCATTGATTTCAATGGGGAACTGTCCCCATTGAAATCAATGGAGAAAAAACCCCAAACCTCCCCCCTCCCCCTCCCAGACTGTGCGGGTGGAAGGGGGGACACCACCCACCCACCCTGCCCAGCCTGGATTTTTTTTTTTAAAAAAATTCCCCTAAGTCCCTGGACTCCGGGCCGGGGCCGCCGCCGGCAACCCAGAGCCCGCACCAGCAGTAGGTAACTGTACCGGTACTGTTGATCCCTGGGGTGGGGGGTGGTTTAACACACACACCCACCCCAGGGATCACCCTACCTCGCCCACCATGGGATCACCCTAACTTGCCTTCAGCTCCGGGCAGCGGCGGCGGCGGTGGTCCGGAGGCCAGCTTCAGCTCTGCTGTGGCTGCTGGCTTCAGCATGCTAGTAATGCTCTAGGCCTTCCAGGGAACCTGGAAGTTCCCCGGAAGGCCTAGTACGCGTCACTAGCATGCTGAAGCCGGCAGCCACAGCAGAGCTGAAGCTGGCCGTCGGACCGCCGCTGCTCGGAGCTGAAGGCAAGGTAGGGTGATCCCTGGGGTGGGTGTGTGTGTTAAACCATCCCCCACCCCAGGGACCAACAGTACCAGTCTGGTACACTTACCTGCTGCTGGTGCGGGCTCTGGGTCGCCAGTGGTGACGCGGAGCACAGGGACTTAGGGAAAAAATTTTTTTAAAAAAAAATCCAGGCTGGGCAGGGTGGTTGGGGGGTGTCCCCCCTTCCACCTGCACAGTCTGGACAGGGGAGGGAAAGTGTTTGCTTTTTTTCTGTGTTTTTTTTTACATTGCAGCCATTCATTTGAATGGCTGCAATGTAAAAAAATCCGGCACAGGGGTAATCTGGTAAATTCCCCCGATTATCGGGGTAATCCGATACTGCTGGTACACCCAAACCCCGGCAGTATCGGATACCAGATCATCCGGTAGTCGCACCCCTAGTATTGGCTGGGTGGCCCTTATCTCAGCTGCTGCTGGGCCTGGGTCTTCTGGGAGCCCGGCTGGAGGCTGACAGGCTTAGGTTGCTAGGCAGGAGGTGACAGCAGGAACGTTCTGCTGGGCCTCTCCTTGGNGTTATTTATGCAAGTTGCAGGGCTGTATTGGTGCCCTATGCAGCCCTGAAACATGCATAAATGACCACCAAGGGTGGTTAAGGGGTGGTTAGTGTCATGTCTGTTTTCACCCTTGGTTGCTGCCAGCCACCTGATAAGCCCTGAGACAATGGGTTGCCTTCGGGGATCATGTGGTCAGAGCCTGAGGCTTGGAACATGCTAGTGGAGAGAGCACAAATATGAGTTTTGAAGAGCTGGCTCCAAAGAACCTGGCTGCAGATCTGGGAGTATGATGGTACCCTGTAGGGAATGATCTTCAATGCAGGGCTAGGATGGAGGGTATGCTGCTGCTGCTGCTGCTGCTGCTGCTGCTACTGAGATGCAACCATCTGGAACTGGGGACAGACTCAGAAAGCAGCCAGCATCTGCAACCACCAGGAGCCCGTGGCACATTGCACTTCAGGGCTCAGATGAGCCTGAGGAGGAGAGATGCTTTGGGTGAGGATTGGAGGGGGCAAAGAGATTGTTTGTGACTGATGGTTTAGAGCCCCTGTGAGCCTCTTGGGGCTGTGCTGAACCCGCATTGACTGTCCTTTGAACTGGCACTCAGATTGAGTCTGTGTATCTGAGAAGTTCCTGGGTGCATCAATTCTTCAAACCATGAGTGGCAGTACCAGGCCCTTGATATATTGGGATAGTGGTGTAGCAGGGCATAGCAGCTGCAGCAGAGTCCACAGGCACAAGCCTGGGGTGCCCACATGCATGTAGAATGCATATGCAGTATGCACACTAGAGTACAGTGCCACGGAAAGGGGCCCATTCTCACCATGCCCCTGGGGTGGAGATGGTTGAGGTGTGGTCCAGGCATGCGATTGCCTCCTGCTCTCCCTGTCTGTGCCTGTCTGGCAGGAATAGATTCGCAGGATCTCTGCTGAACTTCAAGACTACACATCTCTCCTGGGCTAATATGAGGCACAGACAGATACAGACCAGAGCCAGTCACTTTACCCTTTCATTGCTGGCTGAAGCAAATGAGGTGGCATCAGTATTTCCCTCCACTTGATCCACTTCTGCTGCTACAAGACCACAGTGAAAGAACACCTCACAGTCTCAAGTGTATTTAATATCTTGCAATAAAAACACCCCTATTACAGATGAGGAGCTGAGAGTGACACACAGTGTCAGAAAGACTTGCCCAAGATCACACAGGAAGCCTGTGGAGGATCAGGCAAATATTGTTGATGGCTGCACAATCTGAGGGAGCTGTTAGATTATTCCGCTCGCAAGCGGGATCGTTCAGTGCCGGCATCTTCCCCCCGCCTTCCTCTGAACGCCGTGACTGATGCTCAGAAGAGCATCAGACCCGGCGTCCAGTGTTTGTGGGCATGCGCGCCCTTCTGCGCATGCGCACTCGCCAAAAGAACCCGGAAGTGCGGCATAAAGCCGGCACTTCGGGGATCCGCGTTGGAGGGGGCAGGATCGTCTGCCCGGTCTGACGCGGGGGAAGATCCGGCTGCGCTGTTTAAATGAGCGCCAAGAAATGCGGCTGATCAAAGGATCAGCTGCGTTTCTTGTCTCGTTTAAAAGCGCCCTTAGAGTAAATCTGGGTATGGAGAAGGGGAGGCAGAGCTGAAGGGAAGGAGTCGTGTTTTATTCTGGGAAAGGAGTTTTGTGTCTTTGTGAGATGAAAATATCTAGACGTATAACTCAAATCCATGCAAACCTACTAGATCCTACCTCCACGGTGGAGTTAAAAGGGTAGGGAAAAGACCAAGCCATAGCATGCCCTTTCTCTTTCCCATCAACCTTGTAAAACAGGGATGGGGATTGGAGCTTCTGGCCCAGGGGCAGCCTATACGCAAGCCCAAATGCAGTCTGTGGCTAATTTTTATTATTATTATTATTATTATTATTAACAAACATTTATATAGCGCCAGCAGTGTACCTGGCACTTTACAAAGTAATAAAATAGACACGGTCCCTGCCCCTAGGGCTTACAATCTGAGAGACA
>QEPC01011791.1:1711792-1732156 GCA_003113815.1 Sphenodon punctatus
TATTTCATTGGTTTCAATGGGGACACAGCGCCCCATTGAAACCAATGAAATAAATCCGGTACCGGCATACCGGATTTAATCCGGGAATCCGGTTTTCGTAGAACCGGTAACCGGTAATGGGCCCGGGGTCCCACCACTACTGTTTATGCTTCCCCTGAGTTCGTCATCGACACTGCCACCCCCCACAAAAGTGTGCTCGAGGGGGATCCATGCAGTAATGCAGGGTGAGGGCTGAAATTGAGGATCCAGTCGACATGTGCAAAGACACGTGTGATGGTAATACACTGTTTCCAAAGGTTCCTTGCTATCAGATTTTCCCCAAAAGACCGCTTGACGCATTAGGATCAAATTTATTTCCTTAATATTTGCTTTGAAAATAGGAAATAATTTTGTGCATTTCCTATTGAAGATTACTTTGCATGTTGAATGGAGGATTAGTCACCGGGGAATTTACCTCCCATGCCATCAACAAACTTTTTGCTGCTGCTATGCGAGGAAAGGTTTTGGTACCTCATAATCGTATGTTAATGGGAGAGTGTGATTTCCTTTCCGGAATAGCATTCCTTCAGAAATTACATCTCCCGCACATTTGTTCAAAACCAACATTGGGGATGGATGGTAATTTCCTGGGTCCCTAAATCTACAGGAAACAAAGGAAAGCCAGTTCTTTTTAAGATACTTATGTCCCACGCATATCATCTGCATTACAGCCTCCTACCTGCCGTGTTGGTTTGTTCAAGAGATGGATAGCCAGGTTCTTCACAATCTGATAAATTCATGCACGGCATTCATTGCTGTACTTACCAGGATACTTCCGGAGATCGATGAAGTCCAAGGTGTTGACGCTGAAATAGAAGTTCTAATAACCCAAATACATGGGGACATAATGCGGGTAGGTGGTAAACATTTTGCACTGCCAATTGCATGCCAGTAAATGTGTTGACGCATCACTTCTGCATCCTTGCCTGGAGTTGTGAAGGGGTTAAGGTGCCGGTAGGTGAGGTGCAGGGGTTGTGGTTCTATGATGGGGATGTGCATGGGATGTGTTGCCATGAATGCTGCCCATGGATTTCTAAAGAGAAAGCAACATTACTTGCATTTCTACTCAACCACTCTATGCATGCATTCCAACCACAAGCCTTCCCATGCATTATGGCAGGCTGAGCAGCACTACTTCAACTTCAACCCGGATTCCCAAAACAGCTGTTTGTAATCTCCGACAAAAGGCGTCCCCACCACTTGCATCCACTCTTTCCTCAAACACTTATAAAAATGCATCCACACTGATAACAACACACCTTTTCAGACTGGTGGGATACCCTCCCCCCAAAACCAAATTCTTGTAATTCAGATTCCCTCTATGCTTGAGTTCTACCTAAACACTCCTCGCACTGATGCAGAACATCCCTGAAACAGGCTACATGTACCTAACAGTCCTCTAACGTTACAGGACCAGCACAACAGAAGTTAATTCTTTGTGTGCAAGGGTGGGTTATTCCGTCCCCATATCTCATGACCCATCGCTGCTCCCGCTTCCCAAAGCACCCCGTTTATAGGCCTGTACCCACTGCTAGCACATGATTCATAATTGCGTTAGTGTAAATTGCAGAAACTGAAGTAACATGTTGCTTGTACCTGCTGGTGATCTTGCACGCTACTGTAGTGGAAATGGGTGTAAATAAACCACTCAATAATCCTATTTTTTACTTTTTCAAATTGAACTGATTACAGTGCTTCTCCTGGATCCCGGCATACTGTGCTACAGGATCCAAAGCGGTGCTCGGGATGATTGGGGAGTCACTATTGGAAATTGAGTCGGCACTACCAACCAGACGTGTAGCGTGGATGATTCCGAGGAGTGATGACTGGTGGGACAATGTCGTGAAGGACCATCTTATGGGAACAACAGATGGATCAACAATTTCTGAATGCCCAGAGAGGTTTTTTTGCAGCTCATTGAAGCACTCCATCTTTCCCTTTCTAAGCAGGCAACCAACATGAGACGACCGATCACACCGGAGAAAAGAGTGGCGATCGCACTATGGAAACTGGCCACTCCAAGCAGCTACCGTTCGGTGTCGGCCCAGCTTGGTGCGGGTGTTGCTACTGTATGTGTAATCCTGAGGGATGTGTGCAAGACAATCAATGAGACACTTCTTAGTAAGGTTGTTGGCTTTGCAAGTATGGGTGACATAACGCAAGGGGTTTCACGTCATGGCTTTCCACATTGCATGGAAGCAATAGACGGCAGCCACATCGAAATTTGTGCTCCAAAAATAGACCCGGAGCAGTATGTCTGTCGTAAGAAATTTTATTCATTTGTGTTGCAGGCAGTAGCGGACACCAGGCTCTTGTTTAGGGATGTGTATGCGGGATATCATGGCCTGGCACACGATTCGAAAATCCTGCACTCATCACCCATTTTTAGTAGAAAATATACAGGAATATTCAGACCTGATCCAGTTATTATGGTTGAGGGTGTGCCTGTTCATCCGGTGCTACTGGGGGACAAGGCCTATCCGCTCATGCCATGGCTAATGCACCCATATGATGATGGTGAATCCCCTGCTGCTGATCGCTTTATGATCAGATTCAATCACTGCAGAAATTTTGTGAAAAGAGCATTTGGCCTCCTGAAAGGAAGGTTCTAAATGCTCCTTAAGCGTGTGGACATGCAGCTTGAAAATGCTGTAGAGGTGGTCATTGCCTGTTGTGTGCTTCACAACATAATTCAAACGGATGGTGAGACACTCAGTTGGGATGAAGGTTCCGTCCCAGATGCTCCACAAAATGACAATGAAGTACCGGCAGTGGGAAATCTTTCAGGGCGCTATAGGAGATTAGGGGTGGCGGTAAGGGAATCCTACTGTGCCCATTTTGAGCGTGAACTTAACATGGGCATACAATGGAGACCACCCCCTCCCTAAACAGTAAGTGTTCATGGGCATTGTTAGAAATCTATCCAGTCTGAGAATTAAAATGGTGTAATGTGACACCCTGGTAACAGTGCCCACAGCTTTCGCGTTTGACGTACAGTATTATAGCTTTGCTTCGTTTCACTTCTATTATTGTTTATTGGTACCTTTTTTTTGTTTATTGTTTCTGGGTGGTTGATCTTTTTATTTGTAAACCACAGCACAAAAATTGTAATTCCTGTTTTACTGCTGTATTGATTTTGGCATTCAGATTGTTGTGTATTGCTTGTTGCATGTTGCTTATTGTTTTCTGCTTGTTTTTGTATGTTCCTGCAATCTCACATGCACTACACCTGTTAATGTGCAAACTGTTTTTTTCCATCCGGCCATTTGGGTTACTTGTTTTTTATGTTCTACTGTTGTGCAATAAATGTTTCCTTGTTAAACAGTCAGTGGTCTGTGTGCATGTGTAAGTGGGTGGGCTCGTACAGCCATATTCACTAACTGGTAGAGGCATGTATAGTGTCACGTACATATATGTAAACTAATCTTTACTTTCAAATCAATACTGCCCATCAGATGCAAACACTCCTAAATCATTTTTCATTCCCACCATACATGTGTCAAATACTCACCACAGAAAATTCTGAATACTGCACATAGCTGGAGGCTCATGTACAAAAAACCACAACTCTGGAATAATTCGTCTTGCATGCAATCAGTCCGTCGAACACACTAATGTGCTCACACAACGTTCTCCAACGTCCAATTGGAAAAAAAAAGACACACACACACAGACAAGCATGCACACACACACAGACTACAATCCTTTCTTGTAAAAGTACACGCACACACATAAAGTCCATACACACATCCACACCAACGCACAGACCCACACCCATACAGGGAACGAAATACACACCATTAGACACAAATTCTTCCATTCTCCACAGTATTTCGAGTGAGTGGGTGCAAACTACAATTCGTATGCAGAAAAGATGACCCTGTTAATGTGCAGCAGGTACATGAAGGGTAGTGCACCGTGATGCGCTCTATTTAATGACCGCACTTAGAAGCTGGGGTCCGTGGAAAATAAACTTCAAAAGATGTACCCTTGTTTACAAATAAATATTTAAAACCTTTCCTTGTGATAATAGACAACTAGCTGTCAATTAACATTAAGCAATGATGGCACTTTACACAAGCACCCCATTCTTTTGGGTGCTTCCTGCTGCAGGTGACAATAAAGGGACTGTCCAGCATTTAGGTCGTTGAAGGAACACTATGGAGAACAATATAAAATGTTACTGTATATCTACAGCATGGGGGGAAATACACAGTTTGTTGGCTAGTTTTTTTCTTTCTCTGATGGGACTCTGGCCTGGGACGGTACTAGCAATGGTTTTATAGACCTAAATCGGGCGTATATCCATCAGCCAGGTAATGGTCCGAATCTGCATGCTTCCATTTAAACTCCATTGCCGACAAAGAATCCTGCTTCATTACTTGCGGTTGTCTAGCCTTCGGCGTGCGTGGCCCTTTTAAGCTATTCGCCGTCTTCGTTGACAGCGCTTTTTAATCTGCCAGCAGTTGCCATTGCCCCCCTGGCTTCGCCAAGCCCTTTTACATTGTCTTTAGCATGCTACAGTGAGGGCAACGTGTGACTGTAAGTGGCCACGTGCACAGACGTGTCGGTACCGTGAGGGGAGCACTGCCACACCCCCGATCCACACTGCTGCTGAGATGGAGCACTTGTTGATGATTGGTAGGTACTATCCAATCAACTACTCCGCTGTAGTACTACTGGTTACAGCAGGAATAATTATCCCACTGCACAATGCGATCATGTGTTTCTAATGATCTTTTTAAAAAAAATTCCTTTTAGCTGAGGTCCTTTGGAGGTTTGCTGCATACACCATAGAGAGACCGGGCAACATAGCCCTGGTGCTTCGTGGACTTGCAGTGATACAGGACAGGATGGGTAAGTAATATCGCTGTGATCCCTGCATGGTCACATGAGGCACTGGTAAGTGTTACCTTGTTCAATAACTGACTCCCTTTTGTCTTGCACTTTCTAGGAGAACATCTGGAGTGCTATCAGGCAGTCCGCAGACAGGAGGCTCTCCAGCTGAGGGAGATCATGCTTCAAATTCTGGAGCGACTTGAGCAGAGATTGGAGGATGGCGAGGGACCAGGTCCACTGAATTGCATTGGGGGGGTGGGGGTGGGGGGAGAAGCTGTCATCCTCATCCCTGATTAGACTTTCCTCCCTTTCCAGGATTCTTTTGATTTTGTCCTCTTTCATATGTAAACTTTTATTAATGTTTTCCCTTTCTTCAGTTTATTAAAAAAATTGGAATTTTATGGAAGTATTTATTTTTATATTAATGTTTCATTGTTTTTTTAAAGTGCTGTTGATATTTCTGTTTTTAAATGAATGGACAATAATTTTTTATTTTTGCTTTTAAAATTCATATTACCCCCCAAAAATTCTGGAAATATTAGAGACAAATAGATGCACAGTACAGCACCTTTTTTAAAAATTAAAAATGTAATGTAATTTTATTTTAATTTAAATCTCAGAGGTTTAAACAATGTCTCTGGAGCACATAATATTGAAACACAACTTGTTGCTGAGTGTCTATACCCATGGTGAATGTAACTGAAATAAATTTATTGCACTGGCCACAGGCCATGACAAAACCAAATATAATATACAAAACATACATCATGAACATCACGAACATCACAATAATACTATATACAGAAATAAAATAAATAAAACACCCCCAACAGGCGAATCCTAACTTATCAACCCCATTTGCCCAGCTGTTACTTTAATGCTAATATAGATCCAGCTTTACTTCCAGCATGATATCCTTACTTATCCATATTTCGTGCTCTAATCTTTTGCAATAGATACGCATATCGGGCCATTATCTCCGTCCTTGATAGATTTTTACCCTCAAGAAGGAACACTGTTTTCTGCCTAACCGTTAAGTTAAACGGGACATCAAGAAGTTTCTCCATCTTCTCACGTAAACTAGAAAATATCGGGCATACATGGAGATAATGGACTACATCCTCGACTCCCAACCAACAGTGAGGGCATATTCTGTCCTCATACTGGATACCTAAAAATCTCCCCTCCAAGACAGCCGATGGCATAATCTGAAAGCGTAACGCGCAAAATGCTCGTTTATACTGAAAAGGGAGCTCCCACTTAATATATTCAGCACCACCTCGGTCAGGGACCAAAAACTGATACCATGGGGATGTTCGTAGTCCAGCCAACATGGCTCTGGACGACTGATCATCCAAATCTCTGATCCTAGTCTTTATCATATTTTTGACTACCTTAAATGGAAAGTTCTTTAAGAATAAATAAGACAAGCCAAGTCTATCAAGAACTATATTTATATAATTCCACCAAGAGGCTCCTGTATACTCATTAACCCGTTTTTCAAGAAAGCACATATTTGCTAGCTCCGTTACTTGACCAGAACTAATCTTAAACATACTTAACAGCATTGATTCTGTAATATCCACATTTAATGAATGTACCCCCAATTCCCGTCTAAGTAAAACAGACGGTGTTGAATTTGGCAACTGCATCAGGCTCCTCAAAAACTTATGAAGCACTGGCTCTAATACTTTCATCACACCTGGCGAAGTCCCCCAAAGTAAGGCCCCATACCTTAATTTTGCCACAATCTTAGCTCGAAATACCTTAATAGCGGGTACAAACCTCTGTCCTCCCTTTGAACGAAAAAATTTACAAATTGCCCCCATTGGACCCACTACACTAGTTTTCAAAGATTGGACATGATGAGACCACGAGCCATTATAAGCGAACACAAGCCCAAGGTAAGTATAATATTTTACCTGCTCAGTTGGTTGGGAATCTATAAACCAAGGCTCTTTTTTGAACGTAGATCTAAACACCATAACCTTTGTTTTCTTATGGTTAATCACCAAGTCTTGTGAACTACATTCTTTGGCAAAATCCGCCATCAAGCGTCTCAGACCCAATCCTGAGGTTGACAGTAAAACTGTGTCATCCGCATACATTATGAGCGAAATCCTTCTGGAGCCCACTTTAGGAGCCATATATTCTCCTTTATCCCTAAGGTTCAGAATTAAATCATTGACATATAAATTAAACAGCATCGGAGCCAATAAACACCCCTGCCTTACACCTCTTGAGGTCTCAATTCTGCCAGATAAGTGACCCAATTTATCCATCCTGACTCTAAGCCCAGTATCCGAATATAAAGATCTTATTAACATCAGGAGTCTTTGATCAATATTTAAACTGCGGAGTTTCTCCCACAATTTCTCCCGGTTTACCAGGTCGAACGCTGAGGAAAAATCCACAAACGTTGCATATACATTCATCCTCTTTACTTTATATTTTTCAATCAAGTGGGCCAGGAGGAAACAATGATCCATAGTACACTTCTTTGACTGAAAACCTATCTGTTCCATAGCAATTATTTGCTTATGACTTACCCACCATTGAAGCTTAGTTAATAAAATTGTGGAATATATTTTTGAAATAATGGGTAACAAACTAATTGGACGATAATTTTTTGGTTCTAATCTATCCCCCTTCTTATAGATAGGTACCACTACCGCAGATTTCCACAAATCCGGGACTGAACCAGCCTTATTTATAAGTGTAAAAAGGTTCGCCAAAGCTTTGAGCCACCATTCCGGCATTGCTTTGTATAAGTCAGGGGGGATAAAATCCTCTCCTGGAGCTTTACCGTTCTTCAATCTCCTAATAGCTTCATAAATTTCCATCTCACTCACTGGATCCCAATCAGCGAGAACTACATCATCCTTAGCTATAGCTGAACTTATAGGGAGGCTAGAATTAAATATTTCCCTAAAATGTGCTTCCCATTTATCATTACTAATTCCAATATCGACTATACAATGTGGGCCAACTATTGAGTCATTTATCAACCTCCAAAACAGTTTCCCATCATGCCCTTGCAAAGCATTAAGCAAGTAATTCCACTTTAATGCATGAAAATCTTGTTGTTTTTTTAGTAAATTTTTGTATTGACAATACAAAGATCTATATGCAACTAAAGATTTCCAATCATATGTTGTTTTTAAGGCACGCGACCTTTTCCTTAACTCCGACCTAAAGTTCCTACACTCTTTATCCCACCATTTATTGGTCACCCCCCTTTTATCATTCACTAGAGAAGTCTTTGATAAATGGGACCTTAATATGTCCGAGAGATTATCCAATGCTTCCATGGCACCCACCGGATCAGATGAAGTTTCTAAACAAGCCCTAAGATCATTTACTTGCCCCGTGGCCAACAAGGCCTTAATTTCTCTCAGGATGGTTTCTGACCAAGGTCTACGAACCTTACCCGGCTGAATTCCCTGCACGCTATCTAGCTCTTCCTTGGACACTAGGGGATCAAGGACACCCTTAAAAGTTACACAAATAGGGAAATGGTCACTCTCAACCCTATCCCCTACTCTAAATGAATCCACAAACTGCAGCAAAGGAAGAGACACCAACGCATAGTCGATGGTACTACCACCCTGTAAAAAAGGGAAAGTTATTTCACCTGGAATATCTCCCTGGTAATTCCCATTCAGGATGTATAAATTATTTTCAAAAACCAACTCGAATAACAATTTCCCCTCTTTGTTTATTTTCTGATCTTTAGATACCCGACCCGAATTCCAATATTCATCCTGATCGATTACATTGGCTTGTTGCATCACCGCCCAAAGAGAGGAATTTGATGGCCCCATCCTAGCATTAAAGTCCCCCATGATGCACAGGGCAATATTATTATGTTCCTCCTGCATCTTTGTTAAATGACTCCTAAACTGGGCCCACCCCACGTCATCTGCTGGTGGCAAATACACATTAATCAATAAAAAAATTAAACCCAATTCATAAAGGTCACACTTCAACGCACATATGTTGTTCTCGTATGTGTCAACTACTACAATATTAGCTCCCAATTTTAATGAAATGAATATGCCTAACCCACCCGCAGGTCTACCTTTGCGCCTCTCTCTCTTTGCCGGGAGGCACCAGCTGCTATATCCCTCCAAGTAAAACTGAGTTTCATCCTCCAACCACAACTCCTGTAAACAAATTATCTCATAAGATCTTAGATGTGAGATGAAATCCGGATCATGAACCTTATTTATCCATCCAGCAACATTCCATGAACCTACCCTAATACCCCCCCGACCGACGGTCCGCGAGGCATAGGGCCCCTCACTTCATATTGATACTAATTGATCCATACTCAATGATTCTACAACTTGTATACCCAGCCCAGCCGTCCGCAAAACCTGGGGGTCACTCGAATCGGGAATCCGCTTGCAGTCTAAATCAACTAATCCAAGAGGGGACCTCCCCTCTTGTTCTAATATTCCACCCCTGATAACCTCGTTCGTAATCGATCCCCTCCCCTGCTTACTCTCCTTGATAACCTCCAGATCAACTGATGACCCTTTAGTGGGATCTCTTGCCAACATATCTGGATCAAACATAATGTTTTCTGGGATTAATGTTTCCTCCCTTTCCAAATTTATTTTAAGCTCCGCATGCGCTGGGTTATCCTGGATCATTTTAGTGTTACTTATTTCTACCCCTCTTGATTCCATTCTATTTGCTGCATCACCCACTATTTTATATAAATCCATTAACTGATCAACCCAACCTTTCTGCTCATTCAACACTTTTGGGTCCTCCTTCACAACTGGTCCTATATTGCCCTTCATTCCTTCAACAGCAGGGAGGCCAATCTCCATGGCCTCCGCCTCAACCACAATATCAACAGAGGCCCCAACCCACTCCTGTGTAGAATTCTCCTTATCCCCCGCACTTACTTTGGGGCTAATATGCTTAAAGAATGTGCGCCCCCCTACTTCCTCACCATTCCTCAAGGGGAACTCTCCATTTGTTTTTAATGATGGCTCCTTAATAAACACTGGGGAAAGGTAAACGGCACAGTTTCTAAGCAACTGTTCTGCCTCAAACAGTCTCACTACCCACATAGGTGTATTAAATTCAATCTTGATCACCCACCGGTTCTCAAAACTCGAAATGTGGGAAACATTCATTATTATTCTGCGGGTCACTGGCAACCCTGTAATTACCCGCAGATGCTCTGCAATATCCAAGGCTGATGCCCATACTGGTAGACTACCCGAGGGCAGCGGCATCACCGTTAGAATAATATTGGATGGCACATGTCTGAGGACCCCATGTTCCTCCGACACGAAAATCCTCCCAGGCTTAATAGGGTCCATTACTGTGGCCACATCCACTTTAGCCACAGGCGACACCTCAAGAATATTTTTATTAACTAGATCTTCTAATTTATTTGAACCAAGCGCCACCAATGGCTTAATTGTGGAAGCAAGCTCATTCAGCCTTTCACTTTGCTGATGCAACAAATCTAATACATGCGAAACTGTCTGAGCCATTAAAAGAATATGTTTAGCAAGATATGAAGTATTATTACACTGGTCAATTTGTTGATTATAGTTTCTTAAAACAGCTGTTGAGTCCAACAAATCCGACTTATTTATTATGGATAAGTCAAGGATATTCTCCTCCTCTGCTGGATCAATAGTCAATCGCTGGGCTGGAGAAGAATACAACTTAGGGGGGGCGATGATACTCTCTCCCTCCCTACCCCCCTCACCTTTGTCGCCAGACCTAAGAAAACAATCCATCTTCCGTTGCTTCATTACCTTAGTCTCGGAAGGAGAAATAAAAGTCACCTCTAAACGAGAGCGTTTCAAAGAAGTCATGTTCCCTAATACCAATAAAACTTCAAATCCAAACCAACGAAACGGCCAGCGAAATGGCAATGTCCCCTCGCTCCACAAGTCGCCTCCGGCGGTTCGGTACTGGAGACTTATCCTGATACTCTCTCTTAGGTCCAGGTCGTGGAGGACGTTATCACTGCATCCACTTCCAGCATCCCACCTCTCCAGAAACTGTGACTATTTCAGCAGTCAGGGGCAGAATCCAAAAAATACTCACAAAAGGAATATCACACTCCTGCTCCGGGGCGCGGCCGTGAGCTGACTATGTGTCTTTGCTTCCCCGCAGATAACTTCAAGGGGGGGGCGCCCATGCCCACTCGCGGCCCCACCAACGGGCAACACCCTTTGGTGTCGCCCAAGGGCTGACGCCCAAAGGGTGCCCCAGCCCTTGTATTAGTACCTGCAAGGGGGAGAAACAGCCAATGAGCTCCAGGCACCAGCAAAACACAGGGAGTCTCTCTCTCCTCCCTTCCCCCACAGCTGCAGACACTCCTCACACCCAAAAGGGGGCCCCAGCCCTTGTATTAGTACCTGCAAGGGGGAGAAACAGCCAATGAGCTCCAGGCACCAGCAAAACACAGGGAGTCTCTCTCTCCTCCCTTCCCCCACAGCTGCAGACACTCCTCACCCCATGGTGAATGTGGTGAGATTCACTGATCATTTTTTGGACAAGGGGTATTTTCAGACGTGACGGGGCCAATTGACCCCGTCACGGAACCAATCTGTTGATCCCCCGCCGGGGCCACCGCGTCACGGCCCAACAGACGTGCTGGGGGCTCCCGGCGGGGAATCGGGGAGGGGGCGGGACTGTGTAGTGCAATGTGCGGCCGCACGGCCCCGCCCCCCCATGCTCCTCTGCCACCCCCCCTCCTGGGAGATGGGCGGGCGCCGCGGCCAATGCGGCCGCAGTGCCCACCTGAATTGACCACGGGCTGGAATCCCTGCGGGGATTCCGGGCTGTGGCCGCCGTCCAGACGTGACGGCTCGGTTCATCGCGGCGGGGAATCGCCTTCACCACGTGATCACCGCCGGCCCCGCCGGTTCAGCCGATTGCATGGTGAATGTGATTCCCCGCCGCGATTGACCATGGTGAACATCTGGGGGGGAACATCTGTTCCCCCCATCAGATGTTACACGGTCACAACCACCACAGGGAATTGACTGTGGTTGACTGTGATCTCGTAACGTCTGAAAATACCTAAGGTTAACACACCATGTGATTTTTGGTTGTTCTACACTTATTCCTTGTACATTGCCAGGGTCTTGAAATGCCCATCATTGCTGCAATCACATCAGAACAACTAACTGTTCACTTTGTGCCGGACTCTTGCATCAAAGGTTGGCAGGTGTCTTTGTAGCTCCACTTGAGCATAAACATTTTCCAGAGATACTGCCACTCTGTACTCGCCCAGTGTGAATTAAAGCCAACTTAAGAAGCGATTTATGTACATTGTATCTAACCCTTGTGAATGTGAATGCACATTGACATTCATATTCACAATCACATTACAAAAATTCTTGCACTCACTAAACAACCATTGTGATTTTTCCAAACCCTTGTGAATGTGAATTCACATTCACATGCATGGTCACATTGCTAAGATTCTTGAACTCTGAAAATGGAATTGTCAATGGAAGCGTGAAGGGAAGTGTTGACACACGTGATATGAATTGAAGTTTTGAAACACACATTGTGATTGGAAGTGTTGAACAACACTTCAAAAATGTAAAGGTACAAAATTTTTTTGGGTAATTTTAACAGCGACAGCCTATACCTTTCATTCTGAAATAGGGGAGTCCGGAGAGATATGTTTTCCGTATGACTGTACGTAAGTTTTGTTTTTTGCAGACCCTTCTTTTTTCCCTCCCATTGTAGCTTAACCCCTCGCACTACCCCCCGCAAACCCCCAAATTGGAACCGCAGCTCCTGCGAACACCCCAATAGGCACCCCCCCTGTACATACCCTTCACGGCACCCCATGTCACGCACATCCCCCTACTGGCACCTCATCCCCTGCTAGGCCACCTCATGGCACCTCACTCCCTGCATACACCCCAATAGCCACCCCACCCCCTGCACACACACCCCCTCATGGCACATTGCCCCCTGCAAACCCACGGATAGGCTAAGAGTTTGTGGGACATGATGAAACCAGTCTTTCTTGGTCACAGTAACAGCCATTTACAAATGGGGTGCTTTAAACATCTAGCACTTCAGAGGAATGAAACTCCACAATAAATAACTTCTTTCCTCCCCCATCAAGCTAAAATTTATCAACACAGGAAAGGATGTTTCTTCAGGTTTGATGGGAAAAAAATAAGAAACCAACCCCAATACTTTGAATCCGCATTCCTGCTAGCCTTTAGTTAACATTACTGAAGTAAGTGTGCGGCTAGCGTAGAACTTTGATTTTGCGTAAAACACAACTCAGCTACTGCAAAAAACATGAAACTACTGGCAGCGTGATTATCATTACCTTTGTTCAAAAACACACATTGAGTTTTTCTTATGTAGACAATTGCAATTAACAATACACATTTTTGGTGTTATTTGGGAACCACATCGGTACAAGATATTCCGTCTTAATTTGCTAACTGCGTCAGGAAATAACATGATTAAATAGCTTGTATAGTGGTCCTTCAAAACACTGTGAGTATCAAGGTAGGTGTTCACCTGTGTCCATTAACCACGTTAGGACAAAAAACCAACATAAAACGTAACATAGTACTTAGATTAAACAATTAACTGTTTAAACGCCATCAGAGTAAATATACGTATATTATGACTTCAAGAAACATTATTATTTCCACTAAACTTGCAAGCCACAGGAGAGTTCTGCAAATTGTCTGCCTTAGTGTATGTCTAGCACATGCGTTAGCTTCGTACCAATAGGTGGACAATTTCAAGCTACTTAAAAGCCCTTACAAAGGTGCTTTGGGAGTACCTCCTAGAGGGGATAGCATTTCTTCTTACCCTTTTTTGGCCTGACAGCTGCTTCCTCGGATGCTGCCCGGACTGGCTGTTTGTCAGCATTTGAAATAGGTTGGCTGGTGGGTGTTTCCGTTCCTTCTTCATTGCTGCGTGCAGCACTCAATGTCTCCTCTGCAGCTTCAGGAGGAGCAGTGTCACCATGGCCCCCATTGTCGGGAAGGATTACCGGCAAACTTAACGTATTGTCCAGGCAACCCACTGTGTTGATGTGCTCATAGTTTGCATTTTGGGCTATTGATTCAATAGCAGACACCACCCTTCTGAGCTCCACAACATACATCTCTCGGGACTGCCTGTACGATTCCACTCTCTCTTGCTGCATTTCACGCATTAGTTCCATAAGAGAGGTGTTGTTTTCATTGCTGCAGTTAATAGCATCTGCCATTGCTGCTTTCAGACCGATGGATATGTCTGTTACTGCTGCACGGCTCTGCTTTGTAAGGTCTTGTGCTAAGGCACTTCGGGATTGAGCTCTCTGACCGCGTAGTCGTCTCATTCTGTCTGCAGCAGAAAGTCTGCGTCTCGCCTCTACTGGATTTTGGGTGTTGCTCTGATCCGGCCCATCTGTTGGCATACAACATAATTAGATCAAAACTGACAACACAAAAAAAGCATCAATATAAATGTACCATTATCTGTAGGTGCTGCGTGTGTGTGAGGAAACATTGATTTTGACTATTTATCGATAAAAATAGGAAAACTATCAATTGCAATGGGGACAGGACATCAGTTGTAAGTAAGTAAGTATAGTGACCATTGGCAGTAGCAGCCATTGGAAATGCTGCACCATCAATGATTATTTACCTTCTTCTTCACTGCTGTTGCTGTTTGGGGCCATGCTTTCTGCCTGTGGAACTTTAGTCATGTGCACCGTCCTGCCGATCACGGTTTCGTCGCTTGATGAAGTTGAGCCTTCATCGTTATTGTCGTCCTCGTTGTGTGCCCTGTCCTGGCTTTCAAAAAGAATAAGTGAATTTTCTCCCATATTCGTTCCCTCCCACTGACGTTTCACTCCACTTTCAGCTTCACTCATTTTCCGCCCTCCAGTGCAGATCACTTTATTTCCGCACACAATTAGTACGACGATCTCTTCGCTTAAATGTAAAAAATTGTCAAGGAGTTCTTCATATTCCCAAACCAGGTGTTTGTTACCCAATTTGGCATTATGAACCTTTACTTTCTTGTATTCCAACCGAAGAGCCTTTGCTTTGGTGCATAGTTGGGCAGCGGTCCGTTGGTATCCTCGCTCTGCCATAATGGCTGCATTCTCTTGAAATGTTTCAAGGTTTCTTTATGCGTCGCCAAGCACCCTCTGGAATTGATGCTGGCCCCATATCTCAATGAAGACCCTGGTCTCAGTCCTTGACTAGTGCAATGTCCGTGGATGGCCAGATGATGTTTTGGAGGTTGAAGACATCTTCAACAACTCTACGATCCTTGTGAGAAGCAGCTATCATGTCTGGGGTGACAAATCAGACCAAATGTGTGAATGACTGTACATACTTTACAATGTGGTGACAGTGTATGCATGGGTTCTGTGTAGCTTTTTTTTAGGGAGCCTAGTTGGGAAGTATGCAGTGGGTGTGGAGCCCTGTGGGGCATGTGCATGGGGTGGGTTGCCCTGTGGGGTGTGTGCATGTGGTAGGGAAGCCCTGTGGGGCGTGTGCAGGGGGTGGGGAAGCCCCGTGGGGCATGTGCATGGCGTGAGGTGCCATAAGGGGAGTCTGCATGGGGTGAGGTGCCATGAGGGGAGTCTGCATGGGGTGAGGTGCCATGAGGGGAGTGTGCATGGGTTGGGGAGCCCCGTGGGGGATGTGCAGTGGATGAGGTGCCAGGAGGGGAGTGTGCATGGGTTGGGAAGCCCTGTGGGGTGTGTGCAGTGGATGAGGTGCCAGGAGGGGCATGTGCATGGGTTGGGGAGCCCTGTGGTGAGTGTGCATGAGGTGGGGAGCACTGTGGCTGGTGTGCATGGGTTGGGGAGCCCCGTGGGGGATGTGCAGTGGATGAGGTGCTATGAGGGGCGCAGTTGCGGCTGGTGGGTTTTGATGTTGGAGGGGCACTGGGGCAGTAAGGCCGGCGGGCCTAGGGGCGGAGCCAGGGGGACAATAGGCAGAGCGAGGGGGGCAGTAGGCCAGTGGCATGGCATAACCCATTAGCAAGGAGTTCTCAGGGTTAACATCGGATGGAAGAAAACACAGTCTAAATGCACATCAAGCTTAAAATAAATAATTTATAAACCCAAAACACAGGGAAACACCAAAAACACTGGCAAAACACTGGCATAACCCAGCAGCAAGGAGTTCCAAGGGTTAACATCATATGGAAGAAAACACAGTCTAAATGCACATCAAGCTTAAAATAAATAATGTATAAAACCAAAACACAGGGACCCATCCTTGTAAAACACCCCAGTCGCAGCCTGAGTTCAATTTTACCATGCACATCCCATTTCCAGCATTTTGAACACAACTGAAATCACATGACTTGCAGTGACATCTCAGGATTTCCAAACCTCAATTTTACCACACACAGTCCCCCCTGCNCCCCCTGATCTAATCCACTAGCCCCCACTCCCCTCCCAGAGAATCCAGGAGCCCTGGCTCCCAGCCCCCCTACTCTAACCTACTAGCCCCCACTCTCTTCCCAGTGAACCCAGGAATCCTGGCTCCCAGCCCCCCGGGCCCCTGCTCTAGCCCACTAGCCCCCCACTCCCCACCCAGAGAACCCAGGAGCCCTGGCTCCCAGCACCCGCCCCCCCTGCACACACCCTACAGGGCATGGGGTGGGGAGTGCTGTGGCAGGTGTGCATGGGTTGGGGAGCCCCATGGGGGATGTGCAGTGTATGCCAGGAGGGGAGTGTGCATAGGTTGGGGAGCCCTGTGCGGAGTGGGCAGGGGGTGAGGTGCCCTGTAGGGTGTGTGCATGAGGTGGGGAGTGCTGTGGTGGGTGTGCATGGGTTGGGGAGCCCCATGGGGGATGTGCAGTGGATGAGGTGCCAAGAGGGGAGTGTGCATGGGGTGGGGAGCCTGTGGCTGGTGTGCATGGGTTGGGGAGCCACCCAGAGAACCCAGGAGCCCTGGCTCCCAGCACCATCCCTGCTCTAACCCAGGGACTGTGCAGAGGGTGAGGTGCCCTGTCGGGTGTGTGCAGGGGGTGAGGTGCCCTGTGTGTGGGGGGGGGGGTTGAAGGTGGTGGGGTGCATGCATCGGCTATGAGGGGTTTGTGCCGGATCGGTGGGTCTCCTGTGGTTGGGGTGTGGAGAGGGGTGTGGGCAAGTGGTTGCGGTGGAAGCAGGGACTTGAGGGGTCGAGGTTAGGAGAGGGGGGGCATGCTGGGGTTCCTTCCAGATATGTTAGCTGGAGATTTGAGGAGGGGAAACGGTGAACGTCAAATTTCAGGACTCCAGAGTGGGGGAGGGGATCCAGCGTGCAAAGAGGTGAAATGACGGCACCGTGTTCCTTTCACAACACACATGAGATGGTGTGAAGGAAGTACACCCTTTCGCAGCGCCACGTATTACAAACTCCTCAAAATCAATATCCCTGCAGGAAACCAACTCAAACCTGCGTACCCCACGGAGCTAGCTCTGAGCATTCGCTGATAAATCGCTCCCGCTTAGGCGTGCCTTCAACTGACCTGATGTCTAGAATGAGTGCGAACACACAATGGCTGCTTATGATCTGTGTGTGCATGTGTGTACGTCGATCATGTCTCTGAGCTGATGTGCAGGATGAGATAAGTGTGGCTATTTGATCTACACAATCAGATCGCGACTAATATGCGCTTTTCCTGCAATGCGCATTTGTCCAGGCGGGGGGCAGGGGAAATGGTTCCAAAACAGTTTGGGGCTCGGTACCGGCGTGTGCAGAGCACATTTCATTTTTAGACAGCGAACAAATCCAACAGCTGTTTTAACATACAGGCGCTAGATTTGTCTCGTTTAAGAGCGTCCTCAGTTGTAAGTAAGCACAATATGTGAGACTCTCCAATGCCATTACTGCTTACATGGTGCAAACGTTAAGGTGGGAGCCTTAACTTACAATTTCCATACTTTTTGGAGCATGGCTGAAACCAAAGGTTTTTTTCTCCTAGTATTTTAATTGTCCAGAATGTTGAATGCTACTTCAGGCATTCTTACTTGACAGAAGCAGAGGTTGTGTGAAGGTCTCTCTGTTCTCTTGACTTGCAAGACCTTGAATTGTAGAAATGTAAGTGAGCAAATGTGTTTTTTAAAATGTTGGTGAAAGGGACCATAAAGAGTCCATAAAGACCATAAAGAGACCATGACTTCATAAAGAGACTGTGGTGAGAAGCAGGATCCAAAGGAGTGGAAGGCAGGACTCTAAAGTTGTATTACTAGCCCTAGAAGAGAGTGTTTGAATTTGGGAGAACTGGAACCAGTATTCGTGACAAAGAAAAATATATATTAATTAAATTTACTACAAGACTCCAACTGCAGTATCAGCTCTATTGCACGGTCCTAATTTTTAGATCCTTTTCTAGGCTTGTATAATTCAAAAGGAACCTCAGAAACAGGAAAGGTGTAAAATCCCCAGAGCAAGAGCAAGAGAGATTTGAGCACAGCAGGTTTGTGCAGTCAGACTGTGCTAACTAAACCCACATCTAAGGGCATAAAAGGGATTCAAGTCATGCTCGAGGGCCTTGCTTATGTCAATTGATCATCCTGCTGCACTCAAACCATAAGGAACGGCGGTGATATTGAATGCCGTTAGTAGCTATGTGTGCGTGTGCACAGTCTTTCTGGTCACAATTTTATTAGGTGTTTGGTTTTATGACCAGTTAAATCCTTCTGTCTCCTTGCTTAGACTACCAAATGACTTAGTGCTAATGGAGACATTGGAGGATATATTTTAGGCTTAGCACATTTACTTGTATTTATTAAAGTTGACAATGTCCCTCTAGGGTTTCTGATGTTTTGCAGAGCAAAGAGCTAGAATGTGCAACAGTCTCCATAAGCATCCTAAAAACCAGAGGCCAAATTTTGCATTGTCCTGCACCTTGTGTAGCTACACACTAGTAGTGGTGAAAGGCTACCATGGGAGCCTTTGCCTGCATGCTCTGTATCTTCTTGTGTCTTAGCTGCTCCTTGTTGCAGCCTCTTTCAAAATGATTATACTGATTGCATGCATTGCAGCATTTTCCAAAAGCTGGGCATTGCCTGAATCTGTTCTGGGTTCCACATCTGGTACATCTTTTTTCACAGTCTGCTGCATGGGCTGGCACTTTGTTTCCTCCAAGCTCTGCTGTGCTATTAGAGGTGCTGAGTCTTGTTGCTTGCAAGCCCTTTTGTGGGTTTTGCAACATGTTTATGGCAACAGGGTCCTGTTTTCCCACCAAAACTTGAATTCTTGCCTTTGTTGCTTCTGCAGCCTGGGACATCCATATGGCTTTGTCCAGGGTAAGATCACAGTCCTCCAGGAACCTCTTTTGCAGTTTTATGTCTCTGATTCTTAGGGATGGGTGAATGCAGTTTGGAGTTTGGCCTGAACTCAGCTTGCTCAGACGACCGAACCCAAACCCAAATCCGAACCCGAACTGACTGAACCAAACTCAATTCTGAACGTCGAAATGACCGAACAGTTCAGTCAGTTCGGATCACGTTCGGGTGAGTTCAGGTGGCAAAAACTTGTGACTGGAAGGCAAAATGTGACAGGGAGGGGGAGTCAGCTGAGGAGCAGACTTCCAGGCACCAGGGGTGCAGAGGCTTGGAGTAGCAGCCAGCCTGCTGAATCACCATACCTTTTTGCCTCAGACCACTGGTTTCGTAGTCTGTGATTGGCCACGGGCTAGGCTGCACAGAGCCAATGGGGCTTGCGGTGAGGCAGGCACAGCAAGAAACAAAATGGATTGCCTCCCCCCTTCCCAACACCTTCTGAGCTAGTCACTGTTTGTGACTAGCCTGTGTTGTGTTGGTCCTGAACAGGACCGAAACAGCAGACGTTTCAGAAGGCCCCCTCTCTCCCAGCAGTTTTTGTTCCTTCCTATTCCTAATCCATTTCCATCCTCCTCCTATTTCACCCATTCAACCCATTTACCTCCATATTATCATTTATTTAGATTATATTAGATAGATTTAGGTGTTATTTTTTGTTTTTACCCCCCCCACCCGTGTTCCCTGTGTTCAATCTTCCTTCCTCCCTCCCCTCTCCATTCAATCCTTTCCCCTCTTCCTATTATTCCATCCCTGATTCCCTTCCCCTGTTTTAAGTTTGGGATTTATTTAGAGTAGGATTATTATTAGATTGATTTTCAGTTTTGTACCCCTCCCTGTGTTCTTTGTGTTTCCCCCTGTGTAATATTGTATATATAGATAGATAGTTATTAGATAGACAGTTATTAGATAGATATACATAGTAGTTAGCTTAGTTATATAGAGAGATAGAGATACAGTGTGTTTGTAGGACAAGGCCTTAGTAGTTAATTATTAGGATATTCCATTTAGTTCAATAAGTTTTACAATAGTTAATAGCAGTTAGATTTAGTGTAGAGATAGATATATATAAAAAAAGAAACAGCCACTCCAGCCCCCGGACCCACCATCAGGGTTCTGGGGCCTACATTACTGGCAGGGAGGGCTGTGGCCAATATGTATCTAGAAGCTGCCAC
>QEPC01011791.1:1751280-1764316 GCA_003113815.1 Sphenodon punctatus
AGCCGGCAGCCACGTGCGCTGCCGTTCTTCGCCGCTCCTGGGGCTGTAATGGAGCCCGAGCGGTGTCTTGCTGCTCGTGATCCCCGCCCAGGGCGGGGTCACGTGCTTCCCTACAACCAATGGGAGGCTCAGCCTGGGCCTGATGCAACCAGGCTGCCTCCCCTCTCCCCGTGCGCCGTTGTTCCTCCCGCCGCGGAGAGCCGCATCGGCCTCCGACGGCGGGGAAAACTTTAACCCTTTCCGTCCTGCCCCTTTTTAGGCGGGCGCGGCAAAGGGCTCCCGCCCCCAACCCCCGTGGGGGAGGGGGCGGACGCAATTCTTTGTTTTTATTTCAACCTCCTCCTCACTTCCCATCTTTATTCTTTCACAGTGCTGGCCAGATATCTGGTCACAGCAGCAGCTCCCATTAAACTCATCTGTGTCCTTGGCACAAATCTCCCTCTCCTTGTCTGAAGAGACGGTAGCTTGGTGCTGTACTAATTTACTAAGAATCCTCAACTCCCATGGACTTTGGTGGGAGCTGTGAACACCTCACAGAATTGAGCTCTTGATCCTGAATTGAACTGGGCTTCCACTGGCTTCAGCCAAGCTCTACAATTAGTGTGTCCTTTCTCTGCTCAAGACAAAGTGCTATTGCACATTATACCACTTGAGTTACCACCAGAAGTTCTCCTCAAAAAACTCCAGGCATATAATAGATGGCTATCACAGGCAGTGCTGTTATCACCTTGAGAATGGACATAGGCTGAATTGTACACATCCCACTTAAATACAGGGTAACAAACATGCCGCTCAGAAGACCAGCTGCTAAACCAGTTTGGGGCATGTTGGTAAATTGGTATCAGATCCTCCAGGAAAGCTCTGCTTTGTGCCACAAGGATTTTGATTAGACAAACCAAGTGAGCAGCAGAAAGAAAACTGTACACATTCATTAACCATTACCTATAAGGAGGTCTGGAATCATCTGCCCAATCTTGGTCTCACCATTCCCTCAGCAGTCAGAAGAGTGTTTTAACTAAAATAGTACGGGTTATAAGCCAGGTCCTATATTTACTGGGTTTTCCCTATTGGTGGCCTCTTACTAATCCTTTCCAAAATCCTAAGTTTAGCTTTGAAATCTAGAGATCTTACAGAACTGAAATTTCAAAGTGTCTAGTTTGGACATTGAAAAGCGCTTTGGAAGCTTTTTGCAAAAGCTGCATTGTTTTTTCCAAATAGCATGAAATATTATCGCCTGGATATCACTTCCAAGTCCTCTCCCCCTGCTACTCCCACCCTCTCCCTCCTCCCCCCACCTCTCTGCTGTCCTCCTTCCCTCCCGCCTCCCTTGAGGAAATCTCCTCCCTGCTCTCCTCCTCCAAACCCTCCACTTGCCCCCTGGACCCCATTCCTTCCCGCCTCCTGACCTCCATTGCCCCCACCGTCACCCCTCCCCTCCTGCACATCATCAACCTCTCCCTCTCTACCAGCTCCTTCCCCTCTGCCTTTAAACATGCCACTGTCTCCCCCATCCTCAAAATGTCCACTCTGGATCCCTCTGAACCCTCTAATTACCATCCTGTCTTGCTCCTCCCTTTTCCTTCCAAGCTCCTTGAACGGGTTGTCTACTCTCATTGCCTCGACCTCCTCTCTGCCAACTCCTCCCTTGACCGCCTCCAATATGGCTTCCGCTCCCTTCACTCCACTGAAACCGCTCTGGCTAAGATCACCAATGATCTTCTTGTGGCTAAATCCAACTGCTTTTACTCTATTCTGGTCCTCCTTGATCTCTCTGCTGCCTTCGACACTGTTGACCACGCGCTCCTGTTTGATTCGCTCCACTCCCTTGGATTCCGGGACTCTGTCCTTGGCTGGTTCTCCTCCTACCTCTCTGACCGCTCCTTCAATGTATCTCTTCCTAACTCCTCCCCTCCTCCTCCCTGCCCCTCTTGGTCGGGGTTCCCCAAGGCTCCGTCCTTGGCCCCCTCCTCTTCTCTATCTACACCCAATCCCATGGCAAACCCATTGCCTCCCATGGCTCCCAATACCACCTGTACGCTGATGACATTCAACTCTATCTCTCCACTCCTTCCCTTTCCCCCTCTGTTCAAGCTCATCTCACCAACTGTCTCTCCGATATTTCCACCTGGATGTCTCAACGCCAACTCAAACTGAACATGGCAAAAACTGAACTCCTGATCTTCCCTCCCAGTCCTTCCTCTCCCTCTTCCCTGTCAATTGCCATTGACGGGGTCTCCATCCTCCCTGTCCCCCAAGCTCACAGCTTGGGCTTCATCTTCGACTTGCACCTTACTTTCAAACCCTACATTGATTCTGTGGCCAAATCCTGCCGTTTCTCCCTCCACAACATTGCCAAGATTTGCCCTTTTCTGTCTGTCTCCTCTGCCAAAACTCTCATCCACGCCCTAGTCATCTCACGCCTCGACTATTGTAACCTCCTCCTCACTGGCCTTCCCCGCTCCCACCTTTCTTCCCTTATCTCTGTTCAAAATTCTGCTGCCAGGATCATCCACCTAGCCCATCGCTCTGACCATGTAAAACCTCTCCTCTCCTCTCTCCACTGGCTCCTTCTTCCTGAGCGTATTTTGCACAAGCTCCTCGTTTTCACCTGCAAAGCCCTTCACAACCTTGCTCCCCCCTACCTCTCTGCCCTGATCTCCCTCCGAACCCCTACTTGAGCACTCTGCTCCTCCTCCATCCCCTCCGTCACCCTCCCACGCCTCCCCTGCTCCGCCAACTGACTTCGTCCCTTCTCCCTCGCTGTCCCACATGCCTGGAACTCCCTCCCTGCCCTCGTCTGCCTTGCCCCCACCCTCCACACCTTCAAGTCCCTCCTCAAAACCCACCTCTTCCGCTCCGCCCTTAATAACTCCTGCTAATCATCCCCACCCAGGATTATCCCCCACCTGTTATCTGCAAACTCCCAATTTACTGTAACCAAGCCAAGAATGTGTACCTGAGCTCTCGCATCCTCATGAATGTTGCATCCCTTGTCTCTCCCTCTGTTCCCCCTTCCCTGTCTCCCCTTCCCCTGTCTTTAGATTTTAAGCTCCCGGGCAGGGACCATGTCTATTTTGTTCTTTGTAAGCACCAGGTACATCGCTGGCACTATAATAAAATAATAATAATAATAATTTCATCTCTTAATGCAGATTAATATCTTGTTTCCTCTTTATTTTTTTATTTTATAATAATTTATTTATTTATGTTCAAGTTGTACATTCTTACCGCAACATTCCCAAACATATAAACTAAACATTAGTCTTTGCATAAATTGACACTGCAATTGTATCACAGCACAATAACACTTCTTTGAGAAACAATCCTCTCACCCAATATAGGGTTTAGATATAATATTCAAATATTAAAGTTCGTTCATTCTTGTCCATTTCTTCTCTCTCTATTGCCTCTAGGCTTGATAACCAAGTTGCCACCAGGTTCTTGTGCTTGTTCTTTAGCTGTGACAGCATCCTTTCCATTGTAAAAATGAACCAAATTCGAGAAATCCATTCCTTTATAGGCAATTCTGCTGTTAGTTTCCAATGCCTTGCAATTATACTTGCTGCCACTAAACAAAGAATCTTGATGGACTGTTGATGTAATTGAATGGCTTTTTCCTTGAAATACACTCCCAATAATGAAAGTTCCGGTTTAAATGGAACCACTGCACCATTTACTCTGTTGATAAAAGCCCAACCGTTTCTCCAGAATTGCTGTACAGCCATACAGCCCCAAAAACAATGCAGGAGAGTCCCCACCTGCCCACAACCCTTCCAACACAATTCAGCTGGATTCTTACCTAGATATTTCAATTGCACTGGGGTGGTGTAATATCTAGTTGTTATTTTCAATTGTCTCTCTTTTACCTCAAGTGCTGCAGCATGAAATATTTCCTCTCTTAATTCAGATTAATATCTTGTTTCCTCTTTAAAGGGTTTCTGTATATTAAGCATGTCAGTGAGCTATAGGGTGGGACTCCAGGCGAATTATCGGTTACCGGTTTTATCGGTATCGGATTAATCCCATATCGGATTTATCAGTATTGGTATATCGGTTTTTTAACATTACCGATTTTCTGGATCTTTAACATTGCGGCCATTGTTAAAATGGCCACGATGTTAAAGATCTGAAAAATTGGCAATGTTAAAAAATGGATATACCGATACCAACAATTATCGGTATTATCGGATTAATCCGATATTGACAATTATTGGCATTATCAGATTAATCCGATACCGATAGTCCCATCCCTACTATCCACAGCTGTGGTTTCCCAGGACTGTGGTGCTGAATGATACCTAGTTCTTCCTTTCGATATTTGTCATATGGGTTTCATTATAGCAGCAACAATTTCTATAGAAGATAGGAGCTGGTAGGTTATAATTTTCATTGATCTAAGCCCACTTTCCTCTTACTACAATAATTTGGGGCTGCATTCACACAAGCCTTTTCTCCTGGCTCTTTAATTACCTGTGGAAAAGTACTGTTGCACTTCATCATTTTTCACAGGTGCTGCCAAATCTCCCTCCCCTGCGTTAAATCTTGCTGCAAATCCCCTATGAGCTGCGAACGATCCTGTCATTCTCAGCAGCTGTTATCTCCTCTTGAGTTGGAGGAGCATTTGTTACATAGAGGAGAAAAGGGTAAAAATAGACGTGCGAGTGGTGCAGCAGCTCCCTGGCCCAGGTTGGAAAACGGCAGTTGACACAGCCTGGGGCAGAGCACCGACCAAACATGCCCGTGGCCAGAGAACTGTCCTGCTGCCCATATGCCCTGAGTAGGACTGGGAGCACAATAAACATGTGGGCAGCTGGCCCTGCCTCTGCCCTCAGTGCCCCACTCCCCACCATGATGGACAGCTATGGGACCAGCCATGGTGCTTGGCCATGGAAGCCCCTGCCCCAAGGCAGGTATGGTGGGGCTGAACATGAATTTTAGCTCGCGTTGGCCCACATGGGTGGCCCTTACCCCGGCTGCGTCCTTGGAGGTTTCCTGAGGACACAGCCTGGGCTAGCTGCCTAATGCCCCTGGGCAGTCCTGGGCTAACATCTGGCAGCGTATAAACAGATGTGCTGGTGGGTTCTGTTACACCTGTTTTTGTTACCAAGAGTTAAACACAAAAAGCAGCAGCAGTAGCCTGGGAGCTGAACCAGTGCACTGTGATCTTTGTGTACTGGCAATGTTGACTGAGAGAAATGACTCGAGGTGGGAGTGTGTGATGACCACCCAGAATGTCCCACCACCCCCAAACATCTCTCTGACAGTGGAGGAATAAGAAAAGGCAATATAATATTTCCAAGATCAAACTCCTCATCTTCCCCCAAAACGTTCCCCTCCTACTTCCCTCTCAGTTTCCATTGAGAGTGTCACCATCCAGCCTGTCCCTCAGGCATGTAGCCTGGGATTCATCTTTGACTCCTCCTTTTTTACGCCTCAGATCAGGACTGTTGTCAAATCCTGCTGCTTTGTCCTGTATAATATTGCTAAAATCTGGCTCTCCATTACTCTTGCCAATGCAAATACCCTAGTCCACACTCTAGTCATCTCTTTTCTTTGATTACTGTTACTTCCTCCTTGGTGGTCTCCCCTATTTGTTCAATGCTCTGCTGCCAAAGTCATCCACCTTGCCCGTTACTTTGACGAAGTTAATTCTCTCTTCTCTGCCCTACATTGGCTCTTTCTACATGAACACATTCAGCACAAGCTCCTGGTCTTCACCTTCAAGGCGCTTCATGGCCTTGCTCCTTCATATCTCTCTGCTCTTGTATCCTGCCACTTTCCTACCCAGAAGCTTCGCTCCTCCTCAGCCCCCACCCTCACCTGCTTGTGACTCCCTTGCTCCTCTAAACATCTTTGCCCCTTCTTTCTTGCTGCCCCTCATGCCTGGAACTCCTTCCCTGAATACATTCATTCTGCTCCCTCCCTTCCAACTTTCAAATCCCTCCTGAAAACCAACCTCTTCCATCAGACTTTCCCTGCCTCATCATGAGTGAAATTGCATCCTCTTCCCCCTCACTCAGTGTATTTTTAGATGTGACAGGTCCGGAGACCCACCACGCTCAATCACGGACCGGGATCCGTTTCGGAGCCCAGTCAGGAATCAGGCCATCTGTCCTTTAGATGTGCCAGTCTGATTCGTACAGGGGATTGGGGAGGGGGCGGGGCTGCGCAGTGCGATGTGTGGCTGCACAGCCCTCCCCCCTGTGCTCCCCCGGCTGCCCTTCCTCCAGGAGACGGGCGGGCACAGCGGTCAATCCAGCCACTGCGCCCAATCCTGCATCGCGGTCTGGGCCACAATCCAGGATGGGCCTCACTAACAAGACGTTCCTTTTGACCCATCCTGAATTGTGACCATTCTAACCACGATTCCAGTGGTGAGGCTGGCCTCACCTCTGGAATCATGGTTATTTTGATTTCTGCCAGGTATTCCCTGTGGTGAACATCTGGCAGGAATCTTTTAGATGTTACGGGACAAACAGCCACCACAGGGGATTCACTGTGGTTGACCGGGTCCGTGGTCTTGTAACATCTAAAAATACCCTCAGAATCTCTTTCCTGTAACTAAGCACATGCACCTGCATTTTCTCAATCTTACGAATGTATCCTTGTCTTTCCTGATGTTGACTTCTTCCTTGTCTCTCCCTTCCTTGTCTCAAGCCCCTTGGGATAGGGACCAGTCTATAACTATTTATTGTACAGTGCCAGGTACCCGAGCTGCCTGTAGCAGAAGGGGTGGGGTATAAAATAGCTAAATAAATAAATAAATAAATAAAACCATCATAATCATAATCATAATCATAACAATAAAAGTGAAGTGTCCTTCACACGTTATCAGCAATGTGTGGGAGGGGCTTAGCTTGATTGGTAAACCTTGGTTTGCAGCTCATCAGTTGTGGGTGATTTAGGACTTGCTCATGCATGATCTTGTGAGCGAAGGAATTTACATGAGCAATAAAAATGCGGGGGAAGTAGTTTGTGCCATGTTTTTGTCTCATGTGAATGCAGCCTGAAGTTTGCAATGATCTACTATACAACTGGCAAAGTAACTCTACTTGAACACTTCAAACTGCTAACCTGGTGGAGTTGGGGAGAGTGGCGTGAGAGTGTGACGGTGTAGCGCTAGGACAGCTCGACAACTAGCTGGGAGGGAGGAACTGCCAGACCTGTGTCAGAGCGAGGCTCTGCGGGGCTATATCAAGCTGCAGGCACCGGAGGTCGGATGTGGAGTTGGGGAGTGTGGCGCGAGAGTGTGATGGTGTGGCGCTAGGGCAGCTCGACAACTAGCTGGGAGGGAGGAACTGCCTGACCTGTGTCAGAGCGAGGCTCTGCGGGGCTATATCAAGCTGCAGGCACCGGAGGTCGGATGTGGAGTTGGGGAGTGTGGCGCGAGAGTGTGATGGTGTGGCGCTAGGGCAGCTCGACAACTAGCTGGGAGGTAGGAACTGCCGGACCTGTCTCAGAGAGAGGCTGTGCGGGGCTATATCAAGCCACAGCCACTGGAGGTGGCACCGGAGGTGTGTGCTGGGGCGGCGTGCCTAAAAGCTGCACGTGCAAGAGCGTGCCCTTGTGCACATGGCTTTAGGCACCGGCAGGTGCCCAGGGAGTCAGTGCTCGCCTAAGTTGCTGTCTTGGTGTGCTCCCTCTGATATTAAGTGTTGGCGTGCCTCCCTTCCATCTTTGATTATGTAGGTCAAATCCCTGAAAGACCTGGAAGTGCATGGAGTGGGGACTTCTCCGCTGAAACAGAGGAAGCTGGATAGTTTCTTTTGATTTCCAGACCCGCAGAAGGCTCCTCCAGAGTCTTCTTCCCTCATATCTGCTGATATTCCTCTATCAAATAGATTTGCTCCGCTAGCCAATGACTCCTTGGTGGACTGGGAGGGAGGAGAAGGCCTGCCTTTGATTACTCGTGGAGGCTCACGGAAACGACAGCTGACTGTGAGTGAGGAATCTAGCCCGCTGGCTAGCTTAGCAGGGAGCCCGGTGCTTTTGCCGTTTTGGGCGATTGCATAAGCCTGGTACAAGGAGACAATCCATCTTGGGCTCATACCCTTGCTGAGCAGACAAATAAGGAAAACCCTCCAGCACATTTTCGCTCAACTCTGTATGCTTAGTCGTATTGTGGAAGAAAACAACAAGGTAATTATTGCGGGGCTTAGGCATGCTGGGGGTGAGGGGGGGACTTTGGTTGGGATAAAAGGGGATACTATACAAACTGTACCCCAATCTGGGAGAAATGTCTATGCTCCCCCCGTCCCTAGAGAGATTAGTGAAGCCCAGAAAGTGGTGTTGTCTCCCCCTCAGATGAGGGAGGAGGTCAGTAATTTTAGTCTCTGTAATACAGCAGTGGTAATATCAGCCTATCCCTTCCCATCGGGTTTCTTACCCCAGTGGGCTACTCCCTTTTTGGTGGTTCACCATGTACGGTTACTTCTCTCTATCCCTTGCCATCCCAGAGAGATTAAGGGAATTAGGATCCCGAAGAGGGATCCGTTTTTGTTTAAAGCAGTAATTTCTTTTCAGAGAAGTTACTGGGTGGACTGTCTCCTAAGGGCTGGTCACGTACTGGCCAATAAAGGGATCCGAATCGCTAAAATTTTTGTTCACTCTAATTTGCAGCAACTCTGCGATGCTAAAATTAAAGGGGGGGTAGGAGCTTGCCCTTTAGGGCCATCAGCTATGGTAATGGAGGACCAGGTGGACCCGGCTTCCCAACTGAGGGTTCCTTCCCCAGTTTCCACCAGTCCTGAGTGAGAGAAGGTGGGGGGAAGTGATACTGCCTTGGATATGGAGTTGGAGTTAGGGGTCCAATTGGCGCAAGAAGTCCCCACTGGGGTAGTTCCGGGGACGACAGTGGCTCAGGCATCTGGGAATAAGAAATCATCTTTGTACTCCGCTGTCCCTGATAAGTAGGCAGTGTTTGCCTCAGATAAAGGAGGTAGTAATCTGATGGGCCCCTTGAGGGCTTCTATTAAGAATTTCCCCCTGGAAGTAGGGGTACAAGTCAGGTCTTCTGTGCCTGGTTGTCCTGGAGAAGTAATCTGTATTGATGGGATCCAGGAGCCTGGCCAGGTTTATATCATTAACCCTGGTACCAGTTGTCCGGAAATAACTTCTACTAATTGGACTAGTTGCAGGGTTTTGGAGGGAAATGAAATAGGCTGTGTTAAGCCTGTGAATTCTTCCTTGCCTATGAGTGTGCCAGGGGTAGCTAGTGAGTCAACTATCTCCAATTCAGAGATTGGGAGAACGAGTGCCAGGGAGGCACAATTGGAAGGGTTGGGTAGTGATTGGGGTGGGGTACTTGATTTAAGGTCTGCATTTTCTCCCTCTGCTGCGATGCCTCAAGGTGTAGAAATTGAAGTGAGCATGGGTGGTTTAGACAATGTTCTGGGGGAATCTGTTGCTATTGAAACTCCCATTAGCCCCCTATGGGATTCAGTTCCCAGTAGTAATCTGGAGGAGGCGGGGGGTGTAAAACCCAAGATTGATTGACTCATTAAGGCCCATAGGCCTGGTTGCTTGAATATTTTGTCATGGAACATGATGGGGTGGAAATCTAGAGTGTTAGATCCCAGTTTCCTCTCTTTTCTCACCTGGCCCCGAGCCTTTTAACATTCTGGCGAGTTTGTAAAACCTGGCTGTTCGCCTAGGCCTTTGGGGAGGGTGGGGGGGTGTTAGCGGGTTTTTATCCTCCTACCCTTCTTTATTATTCTTTATATTTTCTTGTTGTCCTTTCCGTTTTACTTGTGAGATTTTTATAACTGTTTTAAATGTTTTTAAAAGCTGTTTTATGTTGTTGTAATTTATTAAGGCGTAACCTTTGGTCATTGCTGGAAGCTGTTTTATTTTGAAATTTATTAGCCGCCCCGAGTTGCTTGCAGGAGGGGCAGGGTATAAATATATTAAATAAATAAATAAATAAATATACATTTTCTAAGGAATTTGGTATTATGTTGATTCAAGAAACCTGGCTAGTGGACGAGCTTTCTCTTCAGGGTTATGAGGTAATAGGGCAGCTGACAAGTAAGGCTGCCATTATGGGTAGATCGAGAGGGGGTCTAGCCTGTATGGTGAGCACTGATTTGAATTTGGGGATAGTTCCCCTCTTACACTCATCAACTCATGTGTGTGTCTGCCTTTTGAAACTTTTGGATGTTTTGCTCTTGGTGGTTTCAGTTTATATACCTCCGGCTAATGTACCTAGTTACCAGGAAGAGATTTGGATGGAGGTGTCTACTTTCCTGGAGAAGTCCAGGAGATTGTACCCTGATGCCAGTCTCCTTCTGGCAGGGGATTTTAACTCTTGGCTAGGAGCCTGGGCTCAGGATTTATACAATTTTGGTTCTTTCTGGCAGGAGGAAGATTCTTCCCCCCTCCTGGAAAGATGCTCTAAGGATGTGGGCTTAAATACGCATGGTGTGCTCTTTTCTAAATTTTTGGCAGATTTTGATCTCTATGCATTGAATGGGTGGAGGTGGAATGATTATCTGGGCGAATTTACGCGCATTTCCAAAAGGGGGAGTAGTGTTATCGACTACGTCTCTGTTACGGCTGGAATTATCCCCCTGTGTTGGATTTTTGTGTGGGTTCTTGGACAGTTAGTGACCATATGCCTATTATATTCTCTCTAAACTTGGGGGTTCCATCTCCACAATTAGTCCCTTCAGTGGTATCAAACCATGGTCTAGTCAGGAAGAAATGGGATGATGCGTAGGGTCTATCCCTAGCGACTGCCCTCCATTCTGAGGAGGGGAAGCAGGCTAGAAGGTTTTTTCTTCAGGCTTCCTCTCCGGATGTCATTTTTGCCTGGTTCCAGGCAGTGTTCNTAGTTGTCAAGAAGCTAAATCATTTGAGCTTTACCCCCAAGACTTGTGCTCCTTTGGGCTATAAAATGTCTAAAAAAATGGTGTATCAGAGGTTGGCGGATATTGGCCGGCAGGAGAGATGGGCTGTATTAAATGCAAGCTCTGTGTTGGGTCCTCACAAATGCCTGATGACTGAGATTGAGTACCCGAGGTTGTATTTGGATTGCGGGCTCCCCCCTGTAAGGAGGAGGCTGTTCTTCCTGGCTCGGGTGAATTACTTTCCCTCCTTGCTTACCCAGAGGAGATATCGAGGTATCCCGCCGGCCGAGCGCCTCTGTCAGTGCTCTTTGAAGCAGGTAGAGTCTCTAAAGCATATTATTCTTGACTGCCTGTTGCATGCTGATCTTTGACAGAGATTTAGTTCCCCTGAGATTAGTGCCTTCTCTGGTAGATAATGGGGAGTTTTATGTTAAATGGCTGCTTTGTGACAGTTGTAAAAAGGTTACGATGAAGGTGTCACAATTTTTATTTTGTTTATCTTAGTAAACAGCTTTAGGGGTGGCTAACTGTTCACCTTGCATATTAACCTTTTATTATACATACGCTCTGTATGTTTGCTCATTTTATTTATATTTTTATGTATTGCTTATTGAGTTCTGTTTTGTATTTTTGCATTGACCTTTTGGTCACGCAATAAAGCTATTATTAAAAAAACGCACACACACCCCCGCTAACCTAATTCAGTTGCTCCCTGAATATGCAGCTGAGAAAGGGTGTTTGCATGACTACAAGTGCACCACCAGCTTGAATCTTAGCAGCATTAGCAGCCTTTCAAAACTCTACTCCATCACTTGCTCGGGACAAGTAAAATATTAGCTCTTTTGTTCTGATCCTTATTCTAAGTTTGGGGAAGCAGATTTACTGTCTGTATCCCAGACTGTCAGATCTCAGAGGCAGGGTTTGTATGTTCCAGGTGTTTGTCCGGTGAGTACCTAATGCAATGAGTCCCAGGTGCTATCTCAGTTGATATAATAAATAATAATGTTGAGTTTGGGCTGATAATTTTTATGATTGTTTGGTAAGACTGGTGCATAGTAGTTTTAAATAATTCTGTCTGTGGTTTTATGTTGTTGTAGGTATTTTTATTCCTATTCATCTTTAGGGACAGACCTAGGAGCAGGGAAGAAAAAAATCAATAGTAGGAATTTTAAACTGACCATTTAATATAATGACAGCTGCAATCTACCCCCCCCCCAGCTTCTGATTACAGTTAAGACTGTGACTGCTCTAGCTTCATTGACTGTAATTAATAAAGACACCGCAGAAAACATATCTTGAAGAACTGTGATGTACTATTTACCTAGCCAATTCTTACAAAAATCAACAAACAAGTTTATTACTGTGAACATACTGTATACAGCTTTAATAAAACCCAAATAACTGACGCCTACAAAAAAACTTTCTGAAAAACCAACATCATCAATATCTCTCCCCTACCCCCAACTGTTCAGGATAACAGGGTCAGGGATTATGCTGGAACAAGCATTCTCACCTCCTGTAAACTCGGTCTGCCCATATGGTCCAACCCTGCTGCTTCTGGCTTGCTGAGATATTGTTATGAGAAAAAATACAGGAAAAGGAAGTCCAGGGGGGTGGGCAGTTTCTAAAAGGAGTAATATTGGAAGCACAATTACAAGCCATACTCATGTGGGGGGAAGATGGGAAGAATCGAAAGAGGCCAACCTGGTTACACAATAATCTTTTTCGTGACATGAAAACCAAAAGAGAAGTATATGGAAAACAGAAGGAAGGACATGCCACTTGGGGTATCTGGTAACAGCATGAGCACATCAGGATAAAATCAGGAAGGTACAGGCACATGATGAGCTTCAACTAGCAAGGGATGTCAGGGCAATAAGAAGGGGTTCTACCAGTATGTTAAAACCAAGGGAAGAGATGCAAGCAGTGTGCTCTGCACCTGAGAGGGAGAAGGTTGCTCTTGGCTGGGTCAAATTTTATTCTTGGTCTGTCTCTGCACACCGCACATGTGAGTTCAGTTTGGAATGCAAAGCTGAATAAAATGCTGCATTTCCTGTATGGAAATACTGGGCATTTTTACACCCACCTTAAAGTGCTGGTCTTTCAATCTGCTGCAACTTCCCTCGCACATGTCAGGGAGCAAAATCCTGCCCTGACGTTTGCAAGGAAAGCCACAGCACATCCCTGTT
>QEPC01011791.1:1768749-1783186 GCA_003113815.1 Sphenodon punctatus
AAAATCCGGTACCCCGGAATCCGGTACCCGGTCCGGATTACCGGGTCGAATCCGATAATGCCGGTACGCCTGGTACCGGCATTATCGGATACCGGATTCTACCGGTTTCCCACCCCTAGTTATAACCCCTGGAGAAAGGACATAAAGTGAGAAGAACTTTTTACTTTGGAGTATCTAACTCTGAGGGAAAAAAACAAATTGATGGATAGCCACTAGCATACCCTTCCCACAATGCATGATCCCTTACAACTGGGGCAGCCTCCACATTCTGTGCTTATGTGAACACTAATAAAACAAGGTAGTAATCCTCTGGGGGTAACAATTCAAAGGGTAGCCAGAACATGTGACTCTAGGCTCCAACACAAGGGAAAAGGTGTCAAAAATATAAACAGGGCACAAATTGTAGATTCTGTAAAGGACACAGTTGATAGTAGAGATGGGACACCAGGGAGAATACCAGATACTGGATTTATTAGTATCGGATCTCCCCAGTATCGTATTTACGGCTATTGGCATGCCGGATTTTTAACACTGGCTGCTTTACTGGTTTTTTTTACATTGCGGCCATTTACTTTAATGACCGCGATGTAAAAAAAACCGGTAAAGCGGCCAATGTTAAAAATCTGGTATGCCGTTACCGGTGATTATCGGATTAATCTGATGCACCTGATTATCGGGTGTATCAGATTTATCTGATACCAGTATTCCCACCCCTAGTTGATAGACTCTGTTGATCTTGCCAAGACAGTGACAATGGAACCATATTGTCTGTCCTGGTGGTACAATTTCCTCCCACCATGCATGGTAAGAGGAATGTTCATATCCACAGCCATGCTTGGCTTCTAGCTCATTTATACCCCCCTGTTGCAAATACAACTTAATTATATCTCCCCATCTTCTCCAAACAGTTTCATTTTCCCATTTCAGTTTAGCCTAATGCCTGTCAAAATAGTCAATCCCTTAATGCTTTTGCTGCAGAATTTGCCAGAAGATTGTTGAATGAAATCGAAAGCTAAACCCCATCAAGCATGTGGAACAGCTTGTGGGTTTCTTGCATTCCCCTGCTAATAACTCCCATTATCTTTCCCCTTTTAGCTTATGATTCAGTTGCAGAAAGGATGCTAACGCTTCTGCAGTAGGGGGCTTATTAAACTAGTGCCACTCAGTGCTATATAGTTATTTTTGACTCTGATCGCACTCAGTGAGGGCTAGATAAGGATATTGCTCAAATCAACAGCTATCCCAGCACTGTTTCAAAAAGAAATAACATGAGCAGCATGATCCCCAGATACTTAGAGCCAACACTAGCCCTTAGTGCCAGTGCAAATCCCAGCCACTTCAATCCAGCGCTGTAACTCAGTACTCAGTTTTCCTCACTTTTTACCGATGATCCCAGCACTAGACTCAGTTTACCAAGTACCAAGTAAACTGAGAAATCAGTATGGTACTCAGCACTCGATACCTCAAAGAATCAATGAATCAAATGCAGTGGGCAGGAAGGGGGACAGGTGCAGATCCCCTAATGTGGCGTGCAGGAAGTGGGGTAGGCGTGGGGGCAGGTGCGACGTGCAGGAAGTGGAGACAGTGACAGAAAATTTGTTGGTGGAGTCAAAGTGGAGTCAGCTCGCTGCCTGACGCCGTTGGTGAGGTTCCCTCAGTGCTGTGACCCTGGTAAGTGCCCCGAGCGCTGCAGGTCTCCCGGCTACACTGCAGTCTTGTCTCTGGGAGCATGCTGGGAAATGTAGTCCAGCATGCTCCCAGAGAGCATTAGAATGTTGGCTGTCTGGGGCAGGATCAGTGCTGGGACTGGAACTAGAGGGGGGAAAACAGGAGGCAAGGGCTAGAGGAGAGGCAGGACTAGGAACAACAAGAGCAAGGCATCGCAACAAGATGGACAGGATCAAAAGCAAGGACAAGCAGGCAGGGCTGGAAGGAGAGTAAGAAAGAGAAAGTTGCCCAATCCAGCTTCCTGGTGCTACCAGTCCAGACAGTCGTATGTGCTGGCTGGCAGCCAACCAGAAGCTGAGAGCCATGGCAAGGGGGGTTAGGGGTGTGGATGAGCCTTAGGCCGTTTTTAGATGAGCACCGCACACTAGAGCCTAAAAATCACATGCCATTGTTGTCGAGGGTTCGTGAGAAATATATTGCCCCACTGATTGATCCTTTTCTGGGCAGATCTCCTGATGTTTTATTTGCGATTCCTTTTGAGTGATCGTTCCCCTGAAATTACGAGTAAGGTGGGCCATTTTCTGGTGATAGTGAATAATATTAAGAGGGATGTGATTAAGGATCTTAGTTAGTAATTATGTAGTACTGGAACTTAACTAAGGTCTTGGGATGTGAGTGTTGTATTTAGTTTTGGTCTAATATCCTGTTTAGTTTGGATCTAATATAATATTTTCTTTTAATATATTTTAATTGGTAAAGTTATACTGTGACACATCAAGCCCCCTGGCTGGATCAGGGGAGAAATTTAATTTTTGTACTTCTGGCTGTTAAATCGCGGCTGTTTTATTATCAACTTTTGGGTGTTGTATTATTTTATGATTGTACAGTTTGCAATGACCAAACCGATCAGCAATAAGTTATATGTGTGAAAAAGAGTGCGGGCAGGGTTTAGACGTGCAGGAACGCGCCTTATAGAGCTCGTGCATTTTTTGTAAAGGTGCCAATTAAAGACCTCAATCATCAAGGTGCCTTTAAAAATAATAATAATAATAATAATTAATAAAGTTTATTGTTTAACCAAAGCCATAACAAAAATAAAACAGAAAGTAAACAGTGCAAAACAAATAGACTGTTTATCAAAGGATAAAATTTGCAAAGCATAAAAGAACAGTTGACTACAAACCCTCAGATCACCCCCAGACCAGGGCCCTTCCATATTCACAGATCTCTAAATAGTCAAACATTTAGGAGGGTGCCAGAATAAACTGTCTGATCTGGGTAACCATCCAGCAATAATTAGCCACCGCCCTGGACAGTTCGGTGTTGGAGGGATTAAAAAACCTCCGGATGTCACTCATGGGGAATCCTCCCAGATACTTATGTCTGGGGCCATCAAACGGAGGGCAACGAAAAAGGATATGATCAGGAGTGTCCATCTCGCCCAAGGAACATAAGGGGCACAACCGTTGCTCCCACGGGATCCCCGCATAACGACCCTCCAAAACCGCCGAGGGAAAAACGTTCGCCCTCATTTTGAAAAATGCGATGCGTCTGTTGGCAACCTGCCACTCAAAAAGATAGTAGGGGCCAAACAGCGAGGGATTGTATGGAATAAAGTGGGGGGCCACCTTCTGGGCAGCCATCAAAGCACTTTCATTTTGCACAGACTGATCCCACATCAGCCTTTTGATTAAGCTTTTGGAGGCCGCCCACCCAAGAGCTTTCAGGCTCTCAAATGAAAATCCCAAGTTGTGAACTTCTTGCTCAGCCCTTCCAATCCAGTTATCCCCAAGGCCGGTGGTGACAGTAAGGGCCAATAGGGTTCCATTTGAAGGGGGGAATAGTACCTTCCTAACCCAATAATTGAGGAATGCCTGCATGGCATAAACTCTAAGGGGAATACAAAGGGCTTCTGCTCTCAAAATCACTTGGGGGGGGTCCCTCGAGGGGCACCCAGAATCGCACGTAGGAATTTATTCTGCAAACCCTCCAAATTAGAGAAAAAGGCAGGTCCCCACATGGGGATCGCATAAAGAAGATAGCCAATCACCTTGGCTCTGAAGAGCCGCAAGGCCGGGTGGACCAGCTTCCCCCCCCTGGCCAAGGAAAAACTTGATAATTGCTGCCCTGGATTTCCCTGCCTGCTCTTGGACAGCTTCATAGTGGGCGTTCCAACCCCTAGAGGAGGTAAGGATCACACCGAGGTACTTAAATACTTGTACCTGCTCAATGGAGTTGTTCCCTATGGTCCAACGATGAAATTTCTGAGCACCTCTAGAACCCACAACCAGTACCTTAGTTTTAACAAAATTAATTGCTAACATCTCGGACTGGCAATACTCCCCAAAGGCTGACATCGCATGCCTCAACCCCACCAGGGTTTGAGAGATCAGTACGGTGTCGTCTGCATATAATAGCAGGGGGATTCGGCAGTCACCAATTTTCGGGGTGTGTGTATTGAACGACTTTATAAATGACACAGAGTCATTCAAAAATAGGTTGAAGAGAGCGGGGGCCAATAGGCACCCCTGATGCACACCCAATCTCACCTGTACGTGGTTGGAAAGTACACCTTGTGAATTAACCCGCACTCGCAAGGAGTTCCCCGAGTGGAGTTTGATTATAAGAAATAATAACCTAGGTTCTATGTTTCACGGAATGAAGTTTGGTCCAGAGGTGTTCCCTGCATATAGAATCGAACGCCTTCTCGAGGTCAATGAAGCAAAGGTAGAGCTTCCTCTGGGTGGATATTGATTTAGAGATTAATGCCACCAGAACACAAATATGGTCAGATGTTGCAGACCCTCCATGAAAGCCGACTTGTTCCGGCTCGACTAGCTTCAGCCTCGTCATCAGCCTTGTAGTTTGGATAACAGAAACCTCATATATAATTTGGCTATAATGATAAGGAGACTAATTGGTCAGTAATTCCCCAGAGACATAGGGTCCCCTTTTTTATAAATGGGGGCAACAATACTAGAGAGCCAAGAAGACGGGAGGGTGCCAGTCTCATTGATGTGAGTAAATAAAGGTGCTAGCACCTCTGCCCACCGTACCGGGCTGCTCTTCAAAAGTTCTGGTGAAATAAAGTCCGGTCCCAGGGCTTTGCCGGATTTGAGGGAGCCAATGAGCAAAACCACTTCATCAGCAGAGACTGGGGGCCACTTCTGAAACCTGTCCATAGAGAGCTTCTCCAAATCAAAAGACCCCACCATGGATTTAGAAAATAAACCCTCATAAAAGGACTGCCACACTTCTGGGTGGAGGAAAGCACTGCAGGGGTACCCTCCCCCCCGGGATCGGCGAATCATCACCCAGAATCTCTGGGAGTCCTTATCATTAGCTGCCTTGATAAGAGCATCCAACAAGCCTTTCTGGGTGTCATTTCACTTAAGTACCAACAAATTACGGCAATCTTTTCTCCTAGACGCTAGTAGAAGCCTGGAGGAGTGGCAGGGGTTAAACTTCACTTTCCTAACTAGGTGGAGAAGCTGGTCCCTGGCCCTATAACACTCGACATCAAACCAAGGAGGAGCGCCAGGGGGAAAAACTGCACTCATAGCCTGAGATATCCAAGTAGTGAGCACTGGGATCAGTAATGCCAACAGTTCATCATACCGATTAACGGTATGTGGTCCCTTGGCTGCAATTTCAGCACAGATGGCCACAACTGGTGGTGACTCAAGCAAGTCAGCCACCGTACCTTTTAATTCCTTGGACCATTTGACAGAGGTCGGGGGGGGGGGGGGGGGGGAAGGGGAAGACCTTCAAAGGAGGGCACAAGGTTATCAGGGGTGGGCTGGATCAGTGGGTCCCAAATATTAATACTTATAGGGAGCTGGTTAGACACAAACAGGGGCAGTACCCAAAAATTAGCCACCACAGAGAATAAATGAGGGGGAATCAGAAAAAGGTCTAAGATGCTAGAGCCCAAGGGGGAGTGGAAGGTAAAATTACCCACCAAGTCTTCTTCAAGGTGGCCATTTACTATAATAAGATCCAGGGCGCCTAGCAATTTATCCACCATAACCTTCCTAGTGCCCAATACTTGATCCATTGAGTGGTGTGTTGGGATGTGGAAAAGGCCCACTGAGTCCTCAAGGCTAGGCCGAGGGGGCAGAGACATAGGGTCACCTAACCTGGCATTAAAGTCCCCTCCGAGCAGCAGATGGGCCTCCGGAAACTGCACCATAGCCTCATACACCTGTTTGATTATGAGAGTCCAGATGTTGGCAGAATAGTGAACTGATTGTTCCAGGGGAACATACACCACTCCGAGCAACACCTCAAAACCAGTAGGGAAACGGCAATGGAATAAAGAAAAATATGCTTTAATAAAACTTACACATTTAACCTGGACTAACAAGGTAGAAGCTATAAGTAGCGCAAGGCCACCACTCGGGTGGCCATGAGAACCAGAGGGCTTTGCATCCACCTGATAAATATCAAATCCCCTCCAATTACCCTTAAAGTGTCCACCAGCCATGTCTCTTGTAAGAGAGCAATGTCACAGGAGTCAAGAAAGTTATAAAACTCCGGGTCTGACTGGTGCGCCCTCCACCCAGAGATGTTCCAGGAAATCAGGGTGAGGGGCATACCAGGCCAACCCTCTTGTCATTGGTTTTGAAGGGGTCTGGGGTGATGTCTCAACACTCTGCCAGCAAGGGGTGGAGGAACAACCTCATGGACTATAGGTAGATCCAGGAGGGCATGGGCACACGACTCGGATTGTGGTGCTGATGGACAAGGGTCTGAAGTGGTTAGAGGCAGGGGGTGAGAGGCCTCCACTTGAACTACTGAGGTCAAGGAGTTATTTTGAGGCAACGGGCCAGATGATATACCCCCTCCCGGACCAAGCTGGGTTGCACTGAGAGATTGTCCCAGTATACATCTAAGGGTGGAAGGTATAGAGTCACGATCTCCCCTGGATCATGCCTCCAGCCTTGAAATACCACCCCGGACGATAGCCAACTAATAGAACAAGAACGAGAAGATAGCATCAAGGGTGGAGAGGAAGGGGAACCGGGACGCACTGCATTCCTGAATTGAGGGTCGGGGCAGGATAGCTGAAATCCTCCCTTTTTTAATTCCCCCAGTTGAATATGCAAGGACTCAAGCTGCTCCAAAAAGTGAGTCTGCAAAGTGGCTGAAGGGGAGAGCAACATCCCCTTGTCTAAATGAGGAAGCGACAGGGCCGGAGCAAGAAACCCCCTATCCCCACCACTCAGCCTGGGCGAGGAACCATTCGGTCCTTGAATGCGAGCAGGGACAGTGCTCCTAGGAGAGGAGAATTGTGGGGGATATGTACACTTAGGTGGTATTCACCTAAGGTCCCGAGTATCGGGACCCGGTAAAAGGACAGGAGGAGGGGGGCAGGGGCAAGAACATGGTAACCTGCTCCCCGGGTCCTGTGAAACACTCAACTCAGGGGGTGGGGTGGGGGGCAGTACCCCCCATGGGTGAGAGGACAGGGCTGGAAAGCACGAGCAGTAAAAATGGCCTGCTCCTCGAGTCGGCCCTTCTGAGCAAGTATCTGAGCGATCATATCGGCAGATGCAAAAGTCACAATAATCATCTGTTTTTCCAATGAGTTGACCAAATGGTCCACTGATAATATATCCCTCCTGGTGATCATTATTTTTGTTAAAAGTACTCGGAGGTGTTCAGTTACATCTAGGGCAGTAGCCCACAGAGGGGGGCGACGGCCCCGCCGTGAAAGAACTGTAAAAACAAGTGAGCTGGCCAGTAACCCAAATGATTCAGCCTTATCGGTACAAATAAGCTGGGGCAAAGGTTCATGTTGTAAAGCAGATTGTACAGTGAGACGGGGAGGGGCCGAGGCCCAATTCGCCGGGCAGGGGGAGCCCAATGAAGGGAAAGAGGGGGACAATGAATGTCCTAATACCATTGCCTGAGAGCTACCCTGCATCACACCCTGCATTAGTCCCTCTAGAAACTCCAGCTTAGTCTGTACTTTTGAAAGTTTGGGGAACACAAACTGCAGAGTCTCAGCAGTGAGCATGACATGCTCTGTCAGAAAAGCAGCAAGTCTTTCATCTGGCAATAATTCCAAGCCTTCTGGCCCCAATTTGGACAGATGGTGTGGAGTTGTGATGAAATGTTCCCTTGCGGGTAAGGCTTCTGATGCATCAGCCTTCTGTATAATACCGTTTGACTCCCCAAGGTCTGCAAGGGGCTGGAAGCAGTTAATAAAAATTACAGGAGTCAGTACCAGTAAATCCACCTTTCTCACTGAGAATTAGTTGAAGAAGCTCTCCAGCTGCTTTTGCTTGAGTGTCTTATCGGGTAGCCCAGTGGTGACGGGTAAAGCCATCTTTCTTTATCCCTCACCCCCAGTCCAGGGCAGCAGCTGACAATCATGGCCCAGCACACCCGGCAGTCTGCCTAAGGTCACGCACACAAGGGCGCACCCGTGCGCATGCAGTCCTTAGGCGCACGGCCCCGGTGCATGCCTGCAGCACCGCCGCAGGCTCTCATGCAGCTTTGAACTCTCCGCAGGTCCGGCCCCGCCCCCGGCTTCACTCCCGGCACAGCTGACAGCAGGTAGATACTCAACTCTCAGGATCCCCACTCGACCCCTTTTAAAAAATGCATGAGCGCTATAAGGCGTGTCCCTGCACATCTAAGCCCCGCACGTGCTCCTTTTCACAAGCAGGTGTTTTTTAGATGAAAGCGCACGATGCTCATCTAAAAACAGCCTTAGGCAAGGTGAAGATGACTTGGAGGCCACTTTTATCAAGGAGGCGGAGGAGAATGATAAGCTAATGCACCTGATAGGGGACTGCATTTACACAGCTGCTTGAAAAGGGCTTCCATTTATTGTTATCTAATTGAGGGGTTTTCTTCACTGTGTTGATGGGGGGCCAGGAGAACATGGTGAAGCAACCTGAAAATTCCTGGGACACAGCGTCACTGGGCGTGAACAGTAAGCGCAGGATATGTGGGTGACAAGGCACCATGGCAGGCATGTGGGCTGGTGTGGAGGTGAGGGGAAGGCACCATGGTGGGAGAATGGGCTAGTGGGGGTGGAAGTCAAAATAGTTGGTGGTGAGGAAGGTGCGGGGACGCGAATGGCAGTGCTTGATTTCTATATGTTCATCAGTCCTCTACATTGATTGCTGGGGAAGAACCGCATTCTGCTTCGATCCCACTGCAGCAACCTATGCCAGGTACTCATTCCCACTTCCCTTTGTATGGGAAGGGCAGGCGGGGGCTGAAAAACTGGGGTAGGATGGGAGGCAAAGGAATGGCGATAAACTGCTTTGAGGGCTGGGGGTTGGTAGCACTTGCACTTGAGGGGGTCCGAAACACCAGGATGGGAAGGTGAGAGTGGGGCAGTCTGAACTAATGGCTTTCCTTGTTGCCTTGCTATAAGTTTGCCACTGCAACGGGTGTGGACAGAACCAACAACAACAACTGCCCAGTGCAACCAGGACCTGTGGGTCCGCAACCGGCGGCATAGAGAGGATTTGGCCTGGGTGCTGTTTGGGGAAACCACATGGTGGGGTGGACAAGATCCATGACATGATTTGAGGCCTGACCAAGTAGCGTGAGAATCTTCTGTTGCAGAACACTGCAGAATGCAAGACTTTCACAGCTGAGGCCCGCTAGAAGGAGAACAGGTGCTGGGCCTGCCTCTGGCAGCAGTCTGAGTGGACAGACGGCATACTTGAGAAGGCAGGCAAGGCTATGACAGATCTGCTGGCAAAACAGCCTGTCCATCTCTCCATATCCAGACCTCCTGTGTGAGCACATATCTGCCATGACCACAAGAATTTTTGCCCAAAGTAGGAGCTCTATGCCAACCCCCATCTGCAGTTCATACCCCTGCACCTGGATCTCGCCTGCCCTGGTTTCCCTGGGAATCTACCTCCAAGCCAAAACCCCAGAGCCCTCTCCGCCCTGTGCTCTCACCACTGAACACCACGTGAGTCAGGCATGCCTCCCCCACTGCCAGTCCCGCCATGAGCATCACGCCACCAGCGAGTACTCCCCTACAACCTCCATTGCCACGGGAGGAGAAAAATGTGCCTCTGCCAGTCCCACCTTCAAGGGTGTCTTTAGACATAACGCTGTTCAGTGTTCTGTAACACAGTGTCCTCCATTACAGTGTTTAGACATACTGTCAACACAGTGTTCACCCCAAACACTGGAAGTGAATGCTGCCAGGTCTTGACAGTTTAATCAGTGTTTGGGGTGAACACTGTGTTGACACTATGTCTAAAAAACACTGTAACGATAGGACACTGTGTTACAGAACACTGAACAGCATTATGTCTAAAGACACCCCAAGAGAGTTCCCCTGGTTGCCCCCGAAAGGGGCAGTCGGAAAAAGAAATAAAATTTAAATAATTTAAAGTTAATTAAAATTCAGTAAAAAGTAAGAAAGATAAATTAAACTTAAATTAAAGTTAATATAGTTAATATAATTGTTAAATAAGCTTGTTATATTTTTCATAATCTGTGGTTTCTGTACATGTTCTGGGAAAGGTGAGAGGTAAGCTGCTTTGGGGGCTGGGGGTGGAAATGGAAGGGTGTGTGAAGAGGGGTTGTAGAGAAGGGGGGAAAGGAAAAGGGGAGCCATGGAGAATGGTGGCATGGCATAGCGATGAACCACTTTGGGGCTGAGGTTTGGCAACACTTGAGGGCAAGGGGGGTCATAGTAGCCAACAGCATGCCTGTGTCTCTGCGCTTCCGGTTGCCATTCCCAGATCTGGTTAGCCTGCAAATATTTATAGGAAAATGCAGATCTTCAGGGCTGCAGCCGGCTTGCCTGCAAATGTTGACAGGGAATGCACAAGGAAAGGAAAGGGTGGACAGTAATACGGGAGGAGGGGAGGAATGGATGGGCCAGAGGAAAACACACTGCTGCATCGGCAACATTTCTAAAGTCTTTATTGAACAATTTTTTTTATTAAGCATTTTTAAATGGGTTTATTAAACTTTATTAAACTGTCATTCTTTTGAAATGATCATTAGTGTCAAAATGTCACTGATTCGTGGGAGCGTTGCGGTTGATGTGATGACAAAAGGCATCCTGGATTTCTCCAGCGACGTGTTGCTCCGCTCTGTTCAGCTGTTCCCAAACAGTGGTAATGGCTCGCCAGAGCAAACTGGGGTGGGGTAGGGTTCTCCAATGCAGCCCCTCCAGTCTTACGGATGTTGTGGAGAACATAGACAATGATGGTTAACAAGGGGAGCAGTCTCCAGCTGGAAATTGATCCTGGATGTGATTGCTTTCTAGTGCTGCTTCAGAAGCCCAAAAGCCCACTCCACAACAGAATGGGTGGCACTGAGCTACCTGCTAAAGTACCTTTGTTCTGGGGGGCAGGCAACATTGTAGCTTTTGAAGCCAGGGGTTCAGTGGGTAGGCAGGGTCCCCAAGAACAACAGGCTGCATGAGCACTCCCTTGATGTAGGTTTCAGCGTTGGGTACAAATTCCCCAGTGTACATGCAGTCAAAGAAGTGGGACTGACAGAAGATGTGGGCATCATGGTTCCTCCTCTCAGTCCACCCGGCCAGTACCTCCACAAACCAGGCATGATGGCCTACTATGGTTTGGAGAACCATGGAGAAGAACCCCTAGTGGTTCAAGTAGTCTTTTTTGGTATGGAGTGGGCAGATTATGACAATATGGATCTCAATGATCGTTCCTACACAGTTCGGGAACTCCTCTGACAAAAAAAACCCTGCATTAGCTCTGTGGGGTCAACCAATTGCACTGCCTAGTCCAACAGGATTTGCACAATCACAGTGCAAACCTCGACGATGGTGGCGCCCACTGCAAAGGTTCCAATGCCAAATTGCTGGATGACAGAGTGGCAGGAGTCAAGACTGGTGAGCTTCCATATGGCAATGGCCACACACGTCTTGACTGGGATGGGCAACTGCATAATCGTGCTCTCTCTCTCCAGCTCAGGCCTGAGGATCTCAGCTATCTACAATGAGGCAATGGGGCATCCTGAAGTTGGAGATCCACTCGGTGTCTCCCCACAAGGATGGCACATTGTCCTAACGGTCTGAGCTTTTTTTCTTTCACCGAGACCAGCCTCTTGGTGGGTACAGCAATGCACAGGGTGTTGTTGACTGAAGCAGCGTCTCCTGACAGGTAGCTCTCAGCATGATGATGCATCAGCTCCCCTGGCAGGACTTTGATCCTCGCCATCACAATCCGTTGCTGCATTAGGAAGGAACGTGCACAGCACTGAAGCAGGAATGACCTCTGTGTTATGGTCTACCCCACTACCCAGGCCACAGCTCAAGTGAGTGCCCATCTGTGGCATGCCTAAATGTCATCGAGCCAGGAACAGCAGGTGGCTTGGATCACTTGCAGATTCTTCTCAGGAGCAGTGATGAGGACCTGGAGCGTGATGGTGAGCACCATGAAGTTTTCAGGATCCATGGCTTCAGTACCAGTATCCATGAACTCTGCAGTCCACATGCCAATTTTTAAAAAAAGTTTAAAGAACTGGGTTGCCTAGCTAGGATTGTCTGTGTGTTGCATATGAGCAGGTGGGTGGGGATAGCAGGCGCTGGATCACCTCCCAGATCCATAATAGCCTGGAAGAAAGAAACAGCTGGTGAAGCTTCTTCTTCCCATAGTTCACCACAGCTGTGCGTCAGGACAGGGGGCAGGATACCAGGAGTGCAGTAGGGTGGGCAGAGAGCAACAGGGAAGAATGCCTGCCCATCTATTAGGTTTGTCACGCTAAATCTGTGAGTGGGGGCTTCCCACATGCACAAGAAATACATGCTGGGGCTGCCCATTTATTAGGGTCTACATACTAAACATTTGAATGGGGGCTGCATGGACTGAACACGGACTCCAGTGGGCTATTGTCTCGTTTGTTAACACCCTTTGTAAATATTTTAAGTATCTTTCTTTTTGTGACTGAAAAGTATCAAGGGTGAAATTATCCCTATGACAGTGGGATACCACAAAGAATCATTTGAGGTCTCATTGAATCATCAGTTTCACTTCTAGAAGCACATAGGTATTCCTTGGAGATCTTCTATCCAAGCAGTGTCCCAGTCTGATTTTTCTCAGAATTCAATTTCTAAGAGAATCAACCACTAAGGTGATAGGGTTTACCCAGCCAAGCTTCCCACCGCTGGTTGTGACATAAACTGAAATAGCTTTGGACTTTGATTAGGGTAAGCCTAAGTTAGAAGAATTCAAGTACAGATAGGAATGTGTTATAGATTCTGTTATTTTGATTTCTGCACTCTTGAGTATAATCTTGTACTGCATGCTTATTCATGATTTATTCATTAAACTCCTTGTAACTGAACCTAGTGTGGTCCAGTGGAATTCCTAACATTGGTGGGACGCAGTTTGGATTAATTCTGTCTTTACAAACACAGGCGAACCTAGAGAGAAAGAGTGTGCTGGGAAACTCTGAGGCTGAAAAGGTGACAAGAAGGTTCACCCGTTGCAGGCTGTATAAGTTCTAGAGAGACAGCTGGTCCAGTGGAAGCTGCAAGCCAGGGAAACTGAGTCACAACAGCCTAGAGTGGGGTAGTGAGACCCCAGTCCCATGACAGTTGCTCATAACAGCTAGTTATTTTTCTTACATCCAGCAGAGATGTTCAGAGCCAGGATAACCCTTGAGCTCAAGGGATATTTAGATCCAGGGGCAAACTGTGCAAGTCAGACATAAGTCTGAGATCTAGGGAGCTTTTCTTCTGGCTATCATCTTCCTAGAGCAAATTACATGCTTTATAAAAATAGTTAATGCACCTCCAGGAGTAACAAATGCTTAACTACTTTGCTGTCATTTAGGGACACGTTCAACCAGTTATTCAATTCATAACAATTCATAGTTAAAAGTAATTGCTTGCTTGTATGTAACTCCCTGCCCACATATTGCTTTTGAAATCCTCTTTACAGCTCAGTTAAGAAGTTCCAGATAAACCCAAGGCTAATGAGCACCGTTAAAAGGGGGTGAGTTCCTTAAAGGCACAGAATGTCTTTTTCTTTCCCCCCTTTCTCTCCATTCCCTATGGAAAAAAGACTTATGCAGCCCTCCTATGTGTGTGTATCCCCTTAATAATTTGATCCTGACGGCCCATTTCAAACCAATCTAGCAGTGGATCAGAAGGCCCAAAGGGGAGGAAGAATCCAACATTTTAGAAGAATAGGACCATCTGGAGGGGAGATATGGCCCCTTTTGGTGCCCAAAATTAGAGCTGCAGCAGGTAACACTTTAGCTACCTGCAGGTAATACCTGCATTTCTGGGCACCCGGTGGGTTACCCAGCCCCCATCAGGTACCTGGTGCCTGAACATGTAGGTATTACTAGGGTGTCTCAGGTCACCCCAGGACACCAATCCTGGCACCCACAGCTCCCTGTGCTGACTCACTTCTCTGGCTGGGCTGCTGCTCCTCTGATCCGGAAGACTATTGGCTGCTCCCTGCTTTTCCCTGGTCTGCGCACTGTTCAGTTGAGCAAGGAACTTCCCCACTTGGCTTTTTATGAGCAGGGGGAGGGTGGTGGCTAGGTGTGTGTGTTGGGGGGGCGGGGAAGAGACGCATAGAGGTCTCTTCCCATTTGTATGCTGCCCCTAATGGGTCCCCTGTTCCCAAGGGAACCCATATCAGGGGAGCATGCGTGCACCCCCCCTAGGAACAGGGCTTTTTATGAGCAGCGGGAGGGTGATGGGAGGGGGAGTGAAGAATCCGCTTCCCATCTCAGGGGAGCATGCATCCTCTAGGAAGAGGGAACCCATTGGAAGATGGGAAGAGGC
>QEPC01011791.1:1808485-1841770 GCA_003113815.1 Sphenodon punctatus
TATCTCCTCCCCCTGGACAACTAGAGCTCCCAGACTTCACTGTGTCCAAAATTCTCCACATATAGACATCTCAGCATCCAAGACTGCGGAGTCTGTGGGCTTAACTCATCTGGGGAGAGTAGCTATGGTTTTCTCACAATCCTCGGCATGGGATGAATGAATAGGAGACATGTAATGTTTGATATAGGGATGTGCACCAAGGGGCCCATGTTGTTTTCATTTTTTGTTTTCGTTATTTAAATCTGTTGTTTTGATTTTCATAAATATCAAATTGTCATTTTCGTTTTTGCTTTTGTTTTTGTTTTAAAACACATTTTTGGCTGTAACATTTTTGTTTTTCACTATATTTAGCTGAAACATGGGGTGCATATACCTCCAATGGAAGACATTAGGTGTCCCAAATTTCAAAAAGATTGAATAAAGGAATCCAATTTTAGAAGCTGTTGAATTATTTTATTTTGCAAAATTCTTCATATATATTCTTAGCTGTAACGTCTTTGCCTCACATCTAATGTGTGAGGTAAAGTCTAATGTATGAGGCAAAGTCTTTGCCTCACATCTAATGTAGGAAGGCAGGTTTCCAGGCTGGACATTCCACCCTCGACAATTGCTTCACGTTGATGTATTTGATCGCTAAGTATGTCCGGGTTAGAAGAGGCTGCTTATTTTTTTCTTTTGTGGATCTCAGGGCAGCCTTCGATTCAACAGATAGGAAGCTTCTATGGGCAAAATTATCCTCTACAAATATGGATAGTAGATTGATTTATTTGGTATAATCACTTTACTCCAATACTCAGCTGAGAGTTAGATTCTCTCCGAGAGGGCATCTTACCGATGTGATACCTGCTACAAACGAGGTGAAACAAGGCTGTGTTCTGGCTCCCTTTCTTTTTAATTTTTTTAATTAATGGAATAGTTTTAGAACTTAACAGCGATTTGTTCTTTCCAGTTGCTATACAAAATAGGCACCTGTCAATATCGCTCTACGCAGATGACATGGTTTTAATCTCCAATGCTAGGTTGGGCTTGAAGCGACTTTTGGTAGCTCTGGGATCCTTCTGTAAAACAAACCATCTTTTAATTAACTATGAGACAACCAAAGTTCTTGTTAGTAGTCAAAAGATTTCACCAATTTAACTGGGTCCTTGACAATGTCAACTTAGAACAAGTTAAATTTTATTGATATTTGGGGTTGACTTTTTTTGCCTTTGGCACATGGTCCAAACATGCTGATCATATGAAAATTAAGATGGATAAATCTATAGGTGGGCTCTTAAAATTTTGGCAAACAGATGGTGGGAAACTTATAGCCCCTTCCTTAAAACTGCTTGATATGAAAGGCAGTCCCCAAGCCCTTTATGGTGCTGAGGTTTGGGGCCCTTCCTAAGATCTAAGATGGAGTTCTTTCAAAATCGGTTTCTCCGAGCAATTCCTTCTGTGCCTAAGAGCACGCCAGCTGCCCTTGTGTGGCTAGAAACAGGTCTATTACGTGTGGCGGTAAAATTAGATCTGACCCAGATCTCCTTGTGGCTAAGGGTGCGGAGCATGACTGAGGCTAGATTACCAAACCTCTGTCTTGCAGAACCCGACTCTACACTGTCCACCTTTTTGTGGTACAAAAAATTACTCCTCCTTTTCTGGTTGTTGGGGCAATCTATGGAAGCCCTGACTCCCCTTTCCAATTCTAGAATTAAATCCCTGAGACAACTGACGGATTTAGCAATCGCCAAAGACAGACGAAAGATTGAAAAATTAAAATCTGTCCCCCTCTATAAACATTTAAAGATAATTCCGGGAAGAGAACTCTATCTTACTGCTTTGGACAACTCGTACCTAAGAAGGGCTTTAACGCTGCTTAGGTTTGACCTTATCCCCTCCAGGATGTTGAATGCAAGGAGAAATGGGCTTCCTTATCCTCTAGATTATGCAGCTGTTCTCTGAACCAAATTGAAGACTTGCTTCATTTGCTATTTATCTGCCCCCACAGAGAGAAATATCGCCATAAATATTTGGTTGCTGCACTTCAAAATAGATCATATTGGCCCCCCGGCAGTTGCTAATCGTTTTGCTCTCAGTAAATGACTCTGTTATGATGCATGTTCTTGCTAATATGGCCATGGCCCTAATCAAAAGAAGTTGATCTTCTTTATATACAAGGCTTATATAAAGAAGTCTAGACAAGATCTGCCTCGACATCGCTTCCCACTTCTCTCCTCTTCCCACTCCCACCCCTCTCCCTCCTCCCCCTCCTTCTCTCCTGTCCTCCTTCTCCCCTGACTCCCTTGTTTGTTAATAATAATAATAATAATAATAATAATTAATAATAACAATGTCAAAAGATTTACTGCAATACTGTTTTGTATTTACTATTTGATGGTATCAAAATTATGTTTAAAGAGGAGGAAGGTGTGTCTGTAATTCTCTTTGTGTCTCTGGCACAGTTTTATGGAAGCGTTCTCTGGATTTAGAGGGCAACTGTTGCATGGGGCTCTGTGGAGCTAGCTAGGAGATGTCCTGGTGCTGTTGAGCGTGTCTGTGATGCGGGGCATCCAGTGGCGCTGTGTGGGGCTGTTCCACAGGCTCTGCGGAGCTAGGAGGTGTTTGTGTTGTGGGGCTGGCTCTAGTCTGGAATTGTCTGTGCTATGGGGTTCTTCTGTTTTCTGAAAACTGCATCCCTGCCAATATAATTGGGGACAGTTTCCTGCAATAAGGATGCTGGGGAGAGGAAGGAGGGAGGCAGAGGAGAGGATAGGGGGAATTTCTTGTCCCTGGACCCACTCCAACCTAGCTACGCCCCTGCCCCCGGTGGACCGCAAGGATCGCTCCAGAACCCGAGGAGTGAGGCAGTCTCTCAGATAGGAGAGGCCCAAGCCATATAAGGCTGGGAAAATATGCTGGGGAAATATAATATTAGTTGAAAAAATTCCTTCCTGATTTCAAAGATGACAATTGGAGTAATATTCCCGGAAGAAATATTTCCTTTTCAAAGTGTAAAAGTTCACGTATATAGAAAATAAAATTACATGAGATTATATAAAAGTGATAATAATTGTAGCTAATTCTTTAAAAAGTAGATTTTATTCCAAGGACAAAAAACCTAGTCTGATATTTAGGGAAAACAGCTTTACTTCCTGATTTTAAATGTCAATGAAAATAGTAATTGTAGAAGAATTGTCTAGTTGCTGATATTCAAGGTGTATAAAATAAATCTTTATAAATATCTATTTACTTTGCATGTATAAAATAAATCTTTATAAATATCTATTCTCTGTTTGTTACATATAAAATAAATATCTTTTAATATTTATTCTCTGTTTGTCTATTTTCCCGTATGGGGAACTCAGGGAGAAAGGGAACAATAAACGAATAAATGTAACAGCGGGTGCTTGGGACAAATGCTGGGGGTGCCAAGAGAGTTCTACCGGAGGGTTTGAATGACCAGTGGGGGGTGGTGCAGAGCTGTTAGAGGGAGGGGTTAGTTAGGTGAACTATTTCATTCCCCTTTGTAAGCTGGTCTAAAGAGGTCAGCGACTGACCAGGCATGCACGGTCGTATCAAACTAGGGGTGTGTATGTCGCTTTTGTTATTACAATAATGATAACAAAAATTGTCATTTTCACTATCGTTATTGCAAGAACAAAAATGATAAATAATAATAATGAAAATAGAAATGAAAACAACATTTTGTTTTTGAAATAAAGGGAAAACACTGAAAAAGGTATTTCCAGCTATAACGTTTTTGTTTCTTTTTCAATTCTGATGAAACAAGGGAGATTGTATCCCCAGTGGAGGGCACTATGTGTACCAATTTTCAAAATGATTAGATAAAGGGAACCGATTGTAGAAGCAATTGAATGTTGTGATTTTAAGAAAAGCTCCATGCACATTCATGGCTACAACTGTTTTATTTTCCATCCAATTTGCATGAAATCTGTTAATATTATGTCCCTCCACAAGCTTAACATTCCTACCAACTTTCAGAAAGATTGGATAAAGGGTCCTGATGGTATAAGACATTAACTTGAAAATACATTTCCAGCTGTACCAGTGGTATAGTCCATCCTGTTTACAAGATATTTGGCAGGAATGTATCATGTACCTTCCCTGTTACCTCTGCAAAACTGCAGTGCCAGTCAGAGGCAGGCACCCTGCATGGCAGGGGGAGAGAGACTGTAGGAGGAAGGATGTGCCGAAAGCGTGGGCGAGGGCCGATATGCAGTTACCTGGGAGAGGAGACATGGGGTACTTTCAGACGTTCCGGGCCCTTTGGCCCCGCGGGGGGGTTGAGCGTGGTTCACTGTGGTTCACCGTGATCTCGTAACATCTGAAAACACCCATGGAAACACTATGGTGAACCTCTGGTGAGAATCAAACAAATGTTATGGGACCATTCCCCACCACAGGGTATTGTCTGTGGTTGAGTGTGATCTCGTAATGTCTGAAAATACCCAGGGATATAAAGCCCTGCCAAATGTCATGTACACTGTTTGGACTACAAAGATGTTGCAGTCAGACATACATTTATATGATAATTGCTTATACCACCAGGACCCTTTATTCAATCCTTCTGAAAGTAATAATAATAATAATAATAATAATAATAATAATAATAAATATAATATAATACAGTTTATTAATTGTCTTAACCAAAGGTTGAAACAACAAACTTAACCATATAAATAAGTTGAAGCAACAAAGTTACAATAAATAAAACATATAAAGTTTAAACAAATCAATATTATTATTTTATTAACAAACATTTATATAGCACCAGCAGTGTACCTGGCACTTTACAAAGTAATAAAATAGACATGGTCCCTGCCCCTAGGGCTTACAATCTGAGAGACAGGAGCTGGGGGAGAGACNATCTGAGAGACAGGAGCTGGGGGAGAGACATAGGAAGGGGAACAGAGGGAGAGACAAGGGGTCTAAAATTCATGAAGATGCGAGGTCTCAGGTGCTTCTACAATCAGTTCCCTTTATCTAATCATTTTGAAAATTGGTACACATAGTCTCTAGCATTTAACATCATTGTTTTAACATTAGCCGTGGTCTAATATTGGTTTACTTATTCCCTTTCCATAAACTGTCAATGTTATTCTTATTTTGTTTATTCTACACAAGTGCAATAGCCTTACAAATATCTCCCTTGTTTCCCTTTCCCCCACTTTTATTCTATTATTCCAGCCCAAGCATGTTGTCCAAGGTAAGTTCTGAATCCTTAGGGAGAAGGGAGAAAAGTCTCTACAGATGTCATAATAAAGAAATAAGCATAGCTTCTTCTAAGAGGTTGAGAAGAAAAATACACACCTGATATTTTGAGTTTGTCTGAAGTTTGGGGAGAATTGCAATGAAATATGAAAAGTACTGATCTTTGTGGAGAAATAAAACATTAATTGCAGTAATTTCCCTAATGATTCTGAACAGTAGGGACTGGACTCTGGAACCAATTTTGGTTGTGGTTTTTTCCAGTTTAAGTTCTCCGAGAAATTCAGTTCTTGTTTTAGTTTCGGGTTGTTTGCATTGATTTTTTTTTCATTTTTCTTTTTTTTTTTTTGCAACAGAAAAAAACACCAAAAAAATGTCAATGCAAAAAACCCAAAACAATAGAAACCAAAACAAGAACCAAAATCTTGAATAGAACCAAAATGGCTATTTTTGGGTTGTTTTGGTTTTATCCAAAATCAAAATTCCCATCCCTACTGAACAGTCACCTAGGTCTTTTAAATTTATGTTTGACTGCGGATTAGAATGAATGTAGAATTTGGGATTTCAGAAATATTATCCATTAACTTAAACCCTATCTCACTAGTCAAAATAATAAGTTTTAGAAAGACTAATTAGAATGCTGGTCAAATTCCTAGTCTGATAATTTTACCCTGCTATTGATGTTCCTCATGTAGTTTCAAATCAAATGGATACATCCTTTCTAAAACAGTTGCATGACATTGCTGTCCAATAGGAAAATCCTTCTACAGTAAGGCTGAATGAGTATTAAAAGCAAACTTTGAATTTGATAAATTCACCATGATTAAATAGGACACTAAGAAGTTATGAGGTTATGAAAGAAAAGGGCATCCATTATATTCCACGGAGTTGGGAAGTTCTGAAATAAGGAATGTTCCCTTAAAAAAAAAAGAAGATATCTGACAAACCTAGCCACGTCGCTCCCCCCCCCCTCTCTGGGTGTGTTTTTTTTGCAGATGGATGCGGGGCTGACGATCCCTAGAGCTGCTCCAGTGGTGCATCCCTGATCTGCCCACATCCAGCCACACCTGGGTCAGGTTTAAACAGACGCGGCAGGTTCGCTGGCCCATGGTCCACCCGCATAGCACCTCCCCACACACCATAGAGTTGTGGACTAGAATTTGCAATGCTATGGTGTTGCCCGGGGCAGTGGCCAGCTGGAAGAGAAGCAGCAGCGGGGGTCTGAACATCAGACAGACCGCTGCTCTGCTTTGGGTCAGTGCCCTGGGTTTGTTTGGCCTGCTCCGCCGGTGGCACTTCGGAATGTTCTGGAGTGCCACCGGCAGGGCTGCCCCTACTCCGCCTCTGCTCCACATGCACATCTCACAGGCTGCCTTTAGAAGGACCGGGGGGTGGGGGAGGTGGGAGTCGGAGCAGAGGTGCAGCTGCTGTCCGGCTCTAAAAGCATCCTCTCTGTTACCCTTCCCCTGGGTTCCCCCCTCCCAATGTCTGTTGTCCCCAGACCCCATTTACCCTTGCACCTACAAATACAGTAGCAGTGCTGGAAAGAGGGAAGGCACCACTCGTCTCCCGGCTGCCACCATTTGAATTTTCTCAACATCTGGGAACATGATGGTGGCTCTGCCCACTGCTAGGCAATTAAAATACCAGGGGAAAATAGAGGTGAACAGAGGAAGGAAGTCCCCTGCTTAATTTCACCCCCCTGTGGCTAGGGTGGCCATACCTCCCCTTTAAAAGAGGACACATAAAAAATACATGGTACAAGGCTGCACTGGAAGCAATGCAGCTTGTATTTTTCATAAATGTCCTCTTTTAAAGGGGAGGTGTGGCCACCCTACCTGTGGCTCCCAGAGCAGTGACTGTTCTGGGAGTTGTGGGGGAGGGATGACAAAATTAGGGAAAGGGCTGCTGATTGTATTTATCCTAATCTCAACATGTATGTGCCACCTCCATTCCCAACCCTACTCTCCTACACACAACACACACCTTGTTTTTTGCCCCTTCCAGATGCATAAACCCTGGGACCAAGGGACAAATATACAGAATGTGTGCCTGGTTTCAAGCCAAGTGCTGGTGGTTAGAGCTGAAGTTCTACAGCAGGAGTTTGTGTTGGAACTGGAAGTGCTGAGCCAGCGCTAGCCACAGCTACAGAGAGCAAAACTGCACTTTTAATACCTCGTCTCACTGCATAATTTTGTCGCTGCTGTTGCCTCCTCATCACCTGTGGGTCCTATTAAAATATTTGGGCTGTTTCCAACAAATTGACAGTCATCGCTTGAAAAAACATTGGAGAGTAATGTTTTTAAAAATAATAATAATAATAATAATAATAATAAGTTACAGGGATCACAGCTGTTTCTGCTAAGCTTTCTGACCCTACTGGACTGTCATCTTTATTCTTTCTGCTAGTGCTTGTTAGCAGCCTTATTAAGGAGCTGTATGCATACTTCATATAACAGTGTTTTATAAACAGGTAGTTTCAGGTTAACTCCTCAAATCTGTTTGGATTCATGGGAGCTGAAGAAAGTTTTAGTTTAAGAAAACAAAAAACTGATCTGGGAAGTCTTATTTATTTATTTATTTATTTATTGTTGGCCACCTGGCCTTCACAATATACACAATATACAAACTTCCTAAACAAAATCATATTCACAGAACAAACTAAAACTATAATAACAATCTTAAAATTCTAAAATTCATTCAGTTTTGATTGACTCAATTTTCAAATAACCAGAATTACTTGATCTATCATTTTATTATTATTAAACAGCCAGCCTATTACTACTATCCCCTATACACATAGTTCAGCATCCCCGAGAAGAGATCTTGAGATATCCTATTTCACTAGTCCAGAACCTTTCTTTTCCCCTGATAACTACCCTGGGTTACTCACAATGGAGTTTGCATACGTTATATGGGTAATTTTGGCCCTATATGCATATATTGCCACAGCCTTTGTTCTTCTTGGATCAGTGTCATTTAACAAATACTAGGGGCGGGACACCAGGGAGAATACCGGATGTACCGGTATTGGATCTCCCAGGTACCGGATTTACCAGTATCGGCATACCGGATTTTTAACATTGGCCGCGGTACTGGGTTTTTTACATTGCGGCTATTGACTTCAATGGCCGCAATGTAAAAAATCAGGTACCTCAACCAATGTTAAAAATCCAGTATGCCAGTACAGGTAAATATCGGATTTATCAGATAAAGCCGATACACCCAAATACCGGCAATATCGGATCTCGGGAGAACCAGAATTCCCACCCCTGGCTAGTTGTTGTTTCACTGGATGGCATAAATTCCACGGCACATCCTTCCGTAGCTGCCTGCGATATTTAGAGTACAATGGGCAACTTAGGACATAATGTCTCAAGTCCTCAGTTTCAGTACCACACAAGCAAAACCGCTCACAGTATGGAATTCGCTTGTATCTTCCCTCTAGTACTGCCGTTCGCATAGTTTGGTATTGCAAGCTAGTAAAAGCCTGTCTCAACATCTGATCATCTAATTGATGTAGGTAGTTTGCTCCCCCATTAGGGGGAATTAAGTATTTATAATAGGGGGAAGACTTTACCTTATTTGCTGCAGCCCTTAGATTTTACCTGTCTATATCTGATACTCGGACCTTAAGTAGTTTAATAACCTCCTTACTTACATCATGTCGTAAAAAGGCCTCAGAATAACCTACCTTTGCCAAACATAAATCTACACCAGCCCACCACTGATCTATCCCACCTACCCTATCCTGTATTTTTTCATTTAAAGTCATGGCAGCTAAAGATGTTTCGGGAGCATCCCTCAGTTTTGCCTAGAAGGATACCATCTTAATTGTAACCGAACCTGACAAGGAGAGATTTCCTATTTCTAAATGTATAAGTTCCATACTAGTGGTAGGGGAAATTCCTAGTAATCTCCTCCACGATTCATTAATTACAACCTCCAGATCTTTTGTTGCATGAGAATCAAAGCCCCATAGTGGTGCACCGTAGAGCATACTTGCCAGAATTTTTACGTTCATATGTTTTTTGTAGTGCTTGAATGCTTCTTTGGCCAAAACGCATAAAAAATGAAAAATTGCCAGTGTTTCTGTCTTCATTTTTTGTCTTACAGCAGCAGTATGTACCTGCTATGAACCATTAAAGGTAAAAATGATTCCCAGATATTTATACGACCGGACTTGCTCCAACCTATGTTCTTGTAGGACCCAAGTTTTCCTAATAAACTGTTTTGCAAAGACCATTATTTTTGTTTTTCCATAATTAATCTTCAACCTCATCTCCTTACATCGAAATTGAAAATCTACCAGGGCTCTGTTGAGTCCCAATTTACTAAGGGACAAGAGGACAATATCATCTGCATATGCTATAAAAATCTTCCTCTGGCCTATACTAGGCGGGTGATATTTCCCAGCATCTGTGTGTTTATTTATAATAGAATTCAAATAAATGTTAAAGAGAATTGGGGCCAAGAGACATCCCTGTCATACCCCACAATGGACACACTCTGAAAGGATACCTGATTCATGTAATTTTATTCTCAACTCCATGTTTGAATATAACTCTTTGATCAGTCTGGGAAGTCAATGAACCAAGTTTCTTGAGAATAAGGTTGGCCTTGCAATTAAAGCCATTTTTATGGTGTTTTCAGACAAGAAACTCCCCACCCACTCTTCACCCATCTCCCACCCACTATACATGTTGTAGGGCACCCATAGGGCAACACTGCAGCCCTACAATAAGTGGGTGTGTGGTGGGTGGCACTGGTTAGTGGGTGGAGAGTGTTTTGTCTGAAAATGCCCTTAGATGGATGCTGGGGGGGGAAGGGGGGAGAGACAGGGAGGGGCATGTGCGCTCAGTGGGGGAGAGTTTAGACAGTGGCGGATAGGTGCGTGCTTGGTGTGCACCCCATCCACCTGCCGGCCACCCATGCCCCTGCATGGAGCAACGCAGGTTTTTCCTGGTTGCTCCATGTAGGGAGATAGTGGGAGGTGCATGGGTCACAGGAGCGCGCACCCACTTACTGCCACTTTTAAATGGGCGGTACCACACATGTCCACTGGGTGGGCTTGTGTGGTACTGTCTCATCTGAAAATGGTCTAATGAACTAGGATGTGACTTGGGTTGAATTCTTGACTTGACTTCAGACACCCTGTGTAACCTTGGGCAAACCTTTAAAAGATAGTCCTGGGAATTAGAGCCCTACCTGATTCTTAGTTTTTAATCTTGCTCCCATTTCACCCCACAGCAGCCATTCCCACCCCTGAGTTTATTCCTTATATTTCCCCCTTCTTCTGCCTGTAAAACTTCAATCCTGCTTAATCCCAGTTGGGCAGAATTACTCTCATCCCACAGTACAAATCCCAGCTTCTTCTTGACCACGGCTGGGACTTGTGCTGAGAGATGGGAGGCTTTCCCTGTAGTGTTTAATTTATCAAGGATCCATTCAGGATGCCTTTAGATACAATGGAAAGGGGTGGCTGAATGTGTGTTGACACCATTGTATAGCCACGTGTGTTTTCCCCCTGTTTAATATGTTGCAGTACTTAGAGGCAATGGCTGCCTTTCCATATCCAGGAGCTAGTAAGAGTTCTGTCTGCCCCTCTCACTGGAAACTCTCCTTGCAGAAGCAGTCCCATGGAATTATGGTAGTCCATGCAGAATGGAAGTGAAGACTTATTCAGTGTACGCAGGTCCAAAATTGGTCTAAAACCCCTATCTGCTTTTTTGACCAGGAAATATCTGAAATATAATCCAGATCCTATCTCTGGCACATATTCAATAACACCTTTGGTATACAGAGAACGAACCTCTTTATTCAAACAGGAATTTTGAAGAACAGACAACTGGATACTGTGAGGAGGTGGCTTTGCTGGGGGCAGTCTCTCAAACTGGATCCTATAGACATTAGAAACAACCTGGAGAATCCATTTACCACAGGTGACCAGGCAGGCAGACAACTGAAGAACCTCACCTGGAAATTGACCCTGCTCCCCTGTTGAGGGATTTCTTCAGGGGTTCTAGACAACTGTAGAGAAGCAGTTTGCAGAAGATTCTCTCTCTTTGAATAGTGAACATAAGAAGAGGTACTGTAAGGCTTGTTTTTCCAGGCTGCCCAAAGCACCCTGTTGTGTAATTTCGCTGTGGATCTTTGTTCATCATGCACATTTTAATTTCAGTAGTTTGGGACTTCTCCAGCTTTTCAAGGATGTTATCTGTTTCCTTTGAAAAAAGTCCTTTGCTGTCGAAGGGCAGATGCTTTGTTTTTGTCCTGTTGTATGGTCCAAAGGTGTTGACTGGAACCATGCCTGGGGCCGGGTTACTGTAGCATTGGCCACAGCTCGAGCTGCAGCCTTACTTGCATGCTTCAAGGTTTTCACCTGGAAACTGCTGGTGAGCAAGTCATCAGCATGCAGTCTAATGCCCTATGGTTTCTGGTCAGCAAGCAGGGAACAGAACAATTCTTTGCCTGCTCCTGGAGATGGAATTCTTTAAGTTTTAGGAGGAGGAACTTCGCATACAGTTTACCAGCAATGATGAGCAAACTGATGGGTCTAAAATTCTTGGGGTCATCACAGGCTCTCCTCTTTAGAATTGGAACCACTACCACCTCAGCCCAATCAGCCGGAATATTTCCTGAAGCATTGATATTAGTGAAAAAGGCAGCCAACGTCAGGGCCCACCAATCCACAATGCTCTTTAAAAATTCAGCTGGGAGGAAATCTGGCCCTGGGGCTTTTCCACTTTTCAGAGAAACAATCAGCTCCACAATTTCACCCATGGAGACGGGCTCCCACTCCGCTGCCATTGGCAACAGAGCCAAACTGGCTCCCAATCCACATGGGGGCATATACAATGCTGTAAAATGTGCCTCCCATGACTCACCCGTTACCTGAGAATGCCCAAAGTTACAGTCCCTACCTATTCCTCTAATCAGTTTCCAAAAACTTCTGGGTGTTTAAATCCCCAGAGGCCCTGTCAAATTGGTCCCACACATGTCTATAATAAGTATCTCTTTTTTCCCTAAGAAGTTCCCTATATTCCTGCCTTCTGTCCACCACGTCTCCCCTCAGGCTATTGGAGTCATGAGTCTGATAAAGCCGATACAACCGGCAGAGCCTAACTCGAGCCCCAAAACATTCTTTATCGAACCATGGCAACGCTGGAGCCAAGCCGCCTTCTGGGGGAGATCTATCTGAGTTGGGTATAGAGAGCATAGGGCTAAGCCAATACATTAATTCCTGGAACACACACAAACTATCTTCTGAGGAGGAGGCTTCCAGGAGATCCCTCCTAAACTGCTCCCCCCGATCAGAAAGGAGTGCCGCTGAAAGGGAATGGCCCAGACCCTCCTTCCATTTCCTCCTGATTGTCCCCCGACTGGAGTCTAGTATCAGCTCAGTTTCCCCATGGGCCCTTCTCAGATTTAGAGTAAAAAGCAGTGGCAAATGGTCACTACTCATCAAGGGACCTACCTGGAAATTTCTCACTAAGGGAATATGTCAGCAGAGACTGAAATATAATCAATGATGCTACTACCCTTTCTTGAGATATAGGTGAATTCTCCCAGGTAGTCATTCCATCCACGTCCATTTAGGGCATAAAGATCCATTTCTTCCAGCAGCCTGAAGAAAAGCACTCCATTCTTATTCAAGCCTTGCTCCTTCAAGCATCTTGCCATAAGCGGTGATGGATCATCATCCTGACAGAATTTCCCATACCTACATAAATCCTGAGCCCGAGCACCCATACAGGCATTGAAATCTCCAGCCACTAACAGGCCAGTGTCTGGGTTGAGCCTCTGGATCATCTCAAGAAATGTAGTCACTTCTGTCCAAATACCTTCCTGGCAATTGCCTGGAGGGATATAGACCGACACCACAATCAACAAAAAATCCGAGAACTTCAGAAGGCAACCACATGCATAGACGGTATCATAAGGGAGGGTGACTGACTCAACCTTCAAAGCGGTGTTCACCAGGCATACCAGCCCCCCACTGGGACTACCCTTAGAAGGGTACGTCTTAGAAGCCGCCTGCCAAAATGTCTCATAACCCTTCAGAAAAGGTTCATCCAGAGCCCAGGTTTCCTGCACTAGGAGAACATCAAAATTCCCCAGTAATTGGCAACAACCAGTGTCCTGTATCCTGGACTTCCACCCAGCCACATTCCAGGAAAGAAAGTTCAGCGAACTATCCAAATTATTCACAGGGAGTCAGTCTAACTTTGTTTTGGCTGCAACTTCCGAGTTGCCACTAATATCAAGCACCAGTGGGGGGCAATTTAAATTTGATGTTACTACCATGCCCCCTGAGGCAATTTCTACTCTACCCTCACTGGCCTCTGCCTCCAAGATCTGAGGTATCCTGGGATAAACACATACTGTACCATAAGGGCCTGGGGCTGAGCTCAAGTCAGGATCAAGGATCAGGGGGCTGTCTCTTATACACATCTAGATGTGTATAAGAGACAGGGCTTACACCCTCGGGCCCCCCTTCCCACTGTTGGACATGAGCCATCGCCCCCCCCCGCCCCATTTTCATTTCCTCTAGCGGGGGAACATAAGATGGCTCTGCAATACCTAATTCCTGGACCCCCAATTCACAATAATTTAACCAGTTACTACTGGTCTTTGCTGGGCAGCTAGTCCCAGGATTAGCTATATTGACCTGAACTATTTCCCGATCTTCCTCAATATATGAAAGATCTCCTACAGGGTCTGGGGCAGGTTGGTTAACTATCACCCCTACTTCCAGATGGCAATTCTCCTTGGTAGTCCTCAAAAGGTCCACCCTGTACCTATCTACTTCCTCTGGAGTCGCCCCCCACCCCTACAGAAACAGTATTATTGGGACTCTCCTATCCCCATTTCCCACGGGAAGCAGCCTACCTGGAACATTCGTGGAATTTATTTCCCCTGCAGACTGTATTTCACTATTAATTTCCATATCCAGGAGAAGATTTTCACCTGCCATCCCCTCCATACAACCAGTCTGCACATTTAAATTACTTTGAGGGAAGGGGAAAGCCCTGTATGCAGCTTTTGTGGACCTTTGAGCTGCCTTTGATTTGGTGCCTAGAGAACGCCTTTGGCAGATGCTTTTGGCCCTTAATATTGATAAGAGATTGTTACACCTGATAATTGGTTTGCATACTAACACCTACATTACAGTAAGATTTGTCTAATAAGATCAAGACAGGGAGGGGGGTTAAACAGGGGTGTATTCTTGCCCCTACCCTGTTTAATTTGTATCTGAATGATTTGGGCAAGAGTTTTCCCCCTGAAAAGTGTCATCCCCCCTCTCTCCGCGACATCAATATCCCCTGTTTACTATATGCTGATGACACAGTGCTCCTTTCACGCACACAAATTGGGTTGAGGCGATCCTTGGATTTTTTTGGGAAATACTGCTCTGATAATGCTGTTGAGATCAATTATGAAAAAACTAAAGTCGTTGTTTTCTCGTAAAAAATCAGGGCATAAGTGGTTTATTGATGAAGCAGAAATTGTACAGGTCAGGGCTTATAAATATCTTGGGCTTCTTTTCCAGGGATCTGAGGGCTGGATGCTGCAACATTTGGCTGCTTCAGAGAGGGCTAGGAAATTAAATAAAACACTCCAGTCCTATCCTTCTTTAGATCTAGGGGTAGTAGGCTGATATAACACCAGCAATTTAAGTATTTTTGCACAAATGTGTGCCACAATTATTGTATGACACTCACTTGGGGTCTTGGGAAAATTCAAAAATCTTGAGAGACTGAAGTCAGGGTTTCTGCGTGCCCTGCTTACCGCCCCGCCGGGGATTAGCAGTGTGGCCATTTATATGGAATGTGGGGTGATATCCCTACAGGAGAGGATCTGGAGGGGTGCTCTGAATTACTGGCTATGACTATTTTTCAATCAAGCAGCCCCTTTGTCTCAGCTGGTGGTTCTAGATACAGTACCTAGCACCTGGGCTATGATAGTTATTAAGAAATTTAATTACTTAGGTTTCTCGTCTGAGGCCCTGGCCCCTCTTGGGTATAAGACTGCAAAGAAATTGGTAGACCAGAGGTTGTCTGATACTGAACACCAGGAATGCTGGGCGTCGCTGAGGGATTGTGGAGCCTTGGGTTTGTACAATCTACTGATCTCAGTGATGATGGTTCCCCCAAAGCATATCTGGGCAGTGGGGTCTCCCCATTAAATAGGAGGCTTTTCCTCCTTGCGAGATTGAATTATTTCTCCTCTGCTGTAACTGAGGGTAGATATCGAGGATGCCGCTGGCGGAGCAACTCTGTAAATGTAATCTGTGTCATATTGAATCATTAAAACATATTGTTTTGGACTGTCCTCTATATGCTGAGGCCCGAAAGAGACTTATAACTCCTGAACTTAGCCTTTTTCCCGGAAGATCATGGGAGTGTTATATCAAATTTTTATTCAATGATTGTGATAAGGAAGTCACTAAGAAAGTGACTTTGTCCTTATTTTATGTTTATATTTGCAAATCTAAATAGGGGCTTGTAAGTTTTTATATGTACCCCGGTTGGGCTACGTTGTTTTTAAGTTCTGTGTAGCCTGACTTCTATGGTTGGGAGTACTGTTGTTTTGGTGTGGTTTTATTTTTCTTATTTAATGTCTGTCTGAAATATTGTTGTTGGTTTTGTGTATTTTTCCTATTTGCAATGACCAGTTGGTCACACAATAAATTAAATTAATTTATTATTATTATTATTATTATTATTAATCTTCAAGCTGCTTGTAAATTATAATAATAATAATAATAATAATAATAATAATAATAGGAAGAATCAAATGTGCCCAACAATCAGAATAGTTCTATAAATGTATAGCAGACTGGATTGGAAACAGGCAGAAGGGCAAAGGAACAGAGGGCTAAGTTACTGGCCCTTTAAGGTTGCAAAAAGTGGGAGAGTAGGCATGCCCACTGGAACTATATAAAAAGCAGCTTGAAGATAGAGGATTCAGTCTGGGCCTGGAAGCCAGAGAGTGAGGAACTTTGCTGAGGCTCCAGCAGAATTGCTGTCTGGTCCTGAACCCCTGACTTGACCAAGGAAAGGACTGCTGACCAAGTTCCTGAAGGAGGGTAAAGATTGTGAGTAGCCTGTTGGAAGGCTGTAGTCCTGGCAGGACTGAGGTTAGTTAGGACTTGGGAGCTGGAGGGGTTGATTACCCAACACTAGAGAGACCATAAGAGACTTTGTATACTGTGGACATTGATATATGAAGTAATACTTTGTGAGCTATAAAAAGACTATGAAAGCTAACCCTCTGTGAAGATTAATACTTTGGAACTAGATCCTGAGCGGTCTTGCTGCAAGGCACCATCACTGCACCACATACTTGAGAATATTTTTTTCAATATTTGGAACAGCCCTACTATGGACTCTCATGAAGGCTATATTTTCTTGTGCCTGTCTTTTTCCTTATAGTAAAACAAGGTAATTACACTGAAATACACTGGTAAATACACTGGTACAAGGTAAATTTACAAGTTAAATACACTGAAAAGACAGCATAGACTTTGCATACCAAGACAACCCGTTTGGTACCAGACATCAGTGTAATCTACAGGGGGTATAGCTGCCATGTGCTTGTTGTGCAAAATACTCCCACCAAGGCCACTTTTAGACAAGGCACTTAGAAGCACCTCCGGAGCCCCGTATTCAAAAGGAAAGCTGCACTATAGACCTCAGTTTTCAGGTCTATAGAATGCACCTCTTGAAAGCCCCACATCTGCATCTGCCGCCGCTGAAGAAAACAGGTGACACATCACTTCTGGTAATGTGGGGAGCATGTAAACACTCCCTGCGAAGCTTTCCTTATGAATACAGGGCTCCGAAGGTGCTTCTAAGTGCCTCACCTAAAAGAGGCCTTAGTGCCTCGCAAACAGACCATGCAACTTCTGTTCCAGTGGCATAACTTTGGACTAAATGTTTAGGGAGGGAAACTGGATCTGCCTTGTAGGGATGTGCAAACAAAACGCAGTCTGGATGTTCGGACGTTCGGTCATTTGGTTCGAAACCCGAGTTCTGGTTCGGTTGTTTGGTTCAGTGGAGTTCGGTTCGGCTGAACTCGGCTGAACACCTGAAAATAGCGCTACCGATACTGATACTGAAATTGAAATATTTTTTAGGATACCGGTATCATTTGGCCTTGAAACCACCCTGATCTCCACCCCTGGTGCCAGGAAGTCTGCTCCTCAGCTGCCTCCTCCTTCCAGACACGCTTTTCCCACCCAAAGTCATGTTTTTCCCACCCCCAAACTCATCTGAACTCATCTGGACTTTTCAAAACTGTTCAGCCATTAAAACGTTTGGTTCAGACGTTCGGTTCGGTCATCCAAACAGGATGAGTTCAGCCCGAACTCCAAACATCCGAACCGCGTTCGCACATCCTTACTGCCTTGACCCATAGAAGGCTTGTTTAAAAGCTGCTGTAGGAATACATGCTTTCCCCAGGAGCAGTGCAAAGGGTTAAGTCATTTTTAGCATAGAAAACATTTCCTTCATTTTCTCAGAACACAACTGAACTCTTGCAAAATTAATTTTCTCCATGTAGGAGCTTCATTAGCTACAATGCAGATCTCTTCCCCCAGCAAGCTTATAAAAATTGTGCATGTTGTTGTTTCAGTTTCGGTTTAGAAGAGATAAATAACACACCCTTTCACATCTGGATACACAGTCTGCATGTTGGGATTCTCCACCACCCCTTGTTTAGGTTATTTCTGCACAGATAATGCTTTCATGGAGCACTGAATCTTCTTCACCCACTTTAGGGTGGAGTTCTCACTAATAAGAGCCAGCCAGCTGACTTTGGCGACAGTAATATTTCATGCTCAGAACCCATGGTGCTGGGTATAGTAACCCGTAGTAATTCACCTTAGAAATGCCTAGATATTATTTATTAACTCAGATAGTATTGTGTTGAGCCCTACACAAACAGACAGCACAGAGACTATCCCTGTACAGGCGGCCCTGAGCCTAGGAGACAGATAAGATCAAGGGGTGTTTTAAAATTAGTAAGGCGGGCAGGGGATAGCATGGCTATGGGGCACCCACACACATAACCTGTGTGGGGATCGCTTCACATGGGCAGCTCCCTCCCTAGCCATGGAGGGAGCCTCCGCAAATGTGACTGGCCCTGCTAGGAGCAGTTCCAGTTTTTTTGGAGGTGCGCTATGCGGGGCCATGTGTGGCCACTGCATGATTCACAGGAGCACACTTCCCCATGCACCACCTTCACACAGACAGTTGGATGCATGGTCGGTGGGGGTGGGGTGGGGGCATGCATGGATGCATCTCGATTAAAAACACCCAAGTAGGCAAGTGGAGGCATAGTGTGCCTCTCTGTCTAGTCAGAATCTAGGCTGCTGCTACTGCATCCAAGCAGGGGGTTGGACTAGATGACCCTTCATATCCCTTCCAACTCTAAGATTCTATGGTTCTGCTGCTAGAAAAATAAAGAGGGGGAGAGAGGATCCATTATTTTGCTTTTCCTCTTGTGATTCTTAGATCCCTTCTGATGTTCATATGGTCACACTAAGTAGTTCATAGTTTCACACTCAGTCTTTTAAGAATCAGAGGCATTTTATTTTCTGAAATACAGTACTTCACACCTTTCATTCATACATCTCAAAGCATTCTTCAGAGATAAAGTACCATTCTGCAGAGGGGGGAAACTGAGGCACAGAGATGGGGAAATTACTTGGCCTTCCAAGGTCACACACAGCCACGGTGTAATCCTCTGCCATTGAAGTCAATGGTCCTTTTTACACAGGCCGCAGCATCGGGTGAGGTGGGGTGGGTGTCAGTGTGCACCACAGTCCATGTGCGCTGGGTGGGCGGGAAGTTCTGACGGGCGCACACCGGCGCACATCGTCATCCCCCCCCCCCGTTACCTATCACCCATGCATGAAGGCACCTCTGCTTTGTCCGGTGCCTCTGTGTGTGTGAGATGGGTGTAGATGGGTGTGCATGCATGTGTGTGGGAGCACGCATGACACACACCCAACCCCCCAGTCAGCCATGGTGCGGCTCAAATGAGACTCACCCACACATAAACACCCAGATTTCTGGTGTTCATGTGTGGGTGCCACCCATGTGAAAAGGACCAATGACTTGGGTCCCATTGGCTTTAATGGTGGAGGGTTGCACCCTAAGAGACAGAAATAGAATAGAACCCTGATCTCCTGACTCCAAGTTCTGTGTCTGTACTCTGTCTCTACTCTGTCTACAGGACAATGCCACAAGCCTATGACAGCTGTACCATGCTGGGTTGCAACGAACCTATTCACATCTGGCAGTCTCAGAATCAGCTACTGAAAGGTAATGAGCTACTTTAACCCCAGACAAGTTTAATTTAAATGGTAGACTTTTAGTACATTCCAGGCGGGGCTCAGCAGTTCTCACTCTTCAGGTCTTTCATGGCTTGTACTTACTGCAGCAGTCGTGCAACTCTGTTAGGACATCACATTTATGACTCTGACCAAAGTGGGATTGTTCTTGCTGATAGACTTTCTAAAGCTTTGTTTGTTCAGATGTGAATGTCTTTCTAAGGATGGACTAATTGGTTTTCACCAGAGAACATATTTCCGAGTCAGAAAGCTTATTCAGATAATCCAGCTATACATACAGACCCATACATCATTTGTGGTATGAAAAACCTTAATCAAGAACTGTGGGGGCAACTCTATAGTTAAGGCAGCTTGCACACTCTGTTAAAGTCAAGAACATTCTACTTGTTATAAAATCAAGATGATTTATTGTATCACTGTGCAATTTTGTAGGAGGATTGCTTAGGTGAGATGTAGAACCTGTCCAAATTTCAGACAGATTGGTTGAGAGAGGCTGAGTCATAAGACTGAATGGAGGTAGAACTGTTTTTTCTGTCTTTTCCAATGCTTTTTGTTGACAAAGAAATGTTAGTTTTAAGTTATCAGTCTGGAGGTGTAGACATGTCCAAAAATTCAAGTGGGCATTGTAGTGTGTTCCCGAGTTTAGATTTTGAAAATACAGGATATAGTTTTTAAGTTATGATGTTTTGAAATTTCCATGTTATCCAAAGGAGAGAGTGAGATTTTTAAGTTGCATGCCACTCAAAGGAGATGTGGTCATTAGAAGTGCATACTTCGGAGATGGGGAAGGAATCATCAGGGAAGAATGTGTGGATGGGATGGTTGCTATCCGGGGGCTGGGTTCACGGTAAAGGGCAGGGGATCAGAAGCTGAGTCAAGTCTTACTAGTGTGCAGAAGAACAACCAGAGGAGGATTGTATGGTATATTTATTTTGTTTGTGCAGTTAGACAGGGGAGGGCCAGGCATACATATAGCCTTGAAATTTAAGGATCGCATATAACATGTAATTTGTACATACTCTTTGGGAACATTTACCCCAAAGTGCTTAAAGTAAAAGTGGCAGAGATCGATGAAAATGACAAAAACACTGGAAATAGATGGGACATGATGGAACTTAATTCTGTTCATTTTGCTTTAGGGCAGCAACAGATTTAGTTGAGTGTTTAGGAATTGGGGGGAGGTTGCCGGGGTGGGGGTGGCGGGTTTATGACCATGACCTTGCTGGGAAGTGTAGGTGGAGGGAGTGCTGCTGATTCCAAGACTGGGATTACTTCATTCAGCGGCAGCTGGATGGGGGTTCCAGAAGTGGTGGGGTGGCTACCTGGGCGTGCAAGATCTTCCCTCCCCGCCCCCTCAGATGACAACTATAGACACTAATTGGTACTGGGGCCGGGGATCGCTGTCTGGCCAGCCAAAGGCCATGGAGTAGCTCTCTCTCCCCTCCCACCCTTGTGGGGGCGGGGCTTGGGGATGGTCTCTTCCGGGCTGCTCCCCATAACATCGGGGGCAGCCGCATGGAGTGAAAACAGCAGCAGATGGATGGGGGTTCCAGAAGCATCAGGGCAGATACCTGGGCATGCAAGATCTTCCCTCCCAATCCTCAGATGACAACTATGGACACTATTTGGTACTGGGGACAGGGGATCGCTGTCTGGCCAACCAAAGGCTATGGAGTAGCTCTCTCTCCCCTCCCACCCTTGTGGGTGTGGGGCTTCAGAAGGCTCTCTTCTGGGCCACTCCCCATAACATCAGGGGTGGCTGCATGGAGTGTAGGTGGAGGGAGTGCTGCTGATTCCAAGACTGGGATTACTTCATTCAGCGGCAGCTGGACGGGGGTTCCAGAAGTGGAGGGGCGGCTACCTGGGCATGCAAGATCTTCCTTCCCCCCCCTCAAATGACAACTATTGGACACAAATTGGTACTGGGAGTGGGGAATTGCTGTCTGGTCAGCCAAAGGCCATGGAGTAACTCTCTCTCCCCTCCCACCCTTGCGGGGCGGGTCTTGGGGAGGCTCTCTTCCAGGCCACTCCCCATAACATCGGGGGCAGCCACAGGCACCTGTCGAGGGCCCGACTGAAGGGGCACGATCAAAGGGGCCTGCCCTTTAGTCGTGCCCTTTGGTCATGCCAGGAGGTTGGGCCGGAGGGGTTGTCAATGGGACTAGTTAATGTAAATGTTTACTGGCATGGAGTTGTAAGAGGGTCTCCCTCTCTCCCTGGTGAGAGAGGGGTTGAGAGGGAGGATGTTCACTTGTGGCAGCAGGGGACAGAAGGAAGTGGTTTTTAGGTTGGTCCCTGGTGTGAGCAGGGTGTAGAATGTAGGGATGTGCGAATGCGGTTCAGAAGTTTGGGGTTCAGCCTGAACTCAGGGTGCTTGGCCCGTTTGTGAACACTCCGAATCCGAACCACCCCCCACCAGAACTGGGTTCCGAACCCGTTCTGGCGGGGGTGGGAGGCATGGAGGAACCCGGTTTTCCCTCCCCCCTCCAGGCTGCGCAGGTGGAAGGGGCACTGGGGAGCACCTCCCCCCCACCCTGCCCAGCCTTGTAAAAATATTTTAACCCCCCCACCCCAGAGATTGCCCTACCTGGTGATGCCGGGGCTCCGGCCCCAGGTCCTGCGGCAGTGGATCCGGAGGCAGGTCCAGTGGCGGCAGCGCTCCAGAGCACTTCAGGCCACTACTAGGCCTTCCAGGTCAAACTGGAAGGCCTAGTAGTGGTCTGAAGCACTCTGGAATGCCACCGCTGCTGAACACGCTGCCGGACCCGGGGCCAGAGCCCTGGCACCACCAGGTAGGTCGGGCTCTGGGTCCTGCAGCGGCAGCGGGTCCTGCACCGGTGGCACTCTGGAGCGGTTCATGCCACTACTAGGCCTTCCAGTTTGACCCGGAAGGCCTAGTAGTGGCCTGAAGTGCTCCAGAGTGTCGCTGCTGCCGGACCCACTGCCGCCATATCCGGGGCCAGAGCCCCAGCACCACCAGGTAGGGAAATCCCTGGGGTGGGGGTGGGTTAAACAAAATTATGAGGCTGGGCTATCCGGGGGCTGGGTTCACGGTAAAGGGCAGGGGATCAGAAGCTGAGTCAAGTCTTACTAGTGTGCAGAAGAACAACCAGAGGAGGATTGTATGGTATATTTATTTTGTTTGTGCAGTTAGACAGGGGAGGGCCAGGCATACATATAGCCTTGAAATTTAAGGATCGCATATAACATGTAATTTGTACATACTCTTTGGGAACATTTACCCCAAAGTGCTTAAAGTAAAAGTGGCAGAGATCGATGAAAATGACAAAAACNGGGCCTAACCCCGAACCTCCCAGTGTTCGCACATCCCTAGTAGAATGTAGAATGTTGGAATTAATGCCAGTGGGAGGTAGATTAGATCTACTGAGATGTAAGTATATGATGTTGTAATTGGGAGGGGGAGGTTTTTTTGATGTTGGGTCCCCCTGTGTGGGATATGGCCCAAGTGCTGTTGCTTATTATATTGTTGTTGGGATTCTCCCCTGTGTGGGATATGGCCCAAATATTGTTGTTTTATTGTATGTGTTGTTTTGGGTTTTCTCCTGTGTGGGGTGAACAAACCTGAATTTATACTTTTGTGTATTGATGTTAGCCACCTTGAGTCGACTTTGATCGAGAGAGCGCGGGATATAAATTAAAATTGAAATGAAAATGAAAAAAATGCAGCCCCCGAAATGGCTCCAGAAGAGTCATGGTGCACCAGCTGCGCTGCAGGGTGCACAGGGGGGCTGATCGTGGCATCTCCACATGTGGCAGGCTCGGGCTCACCTCGGCTTAGTATTGGCAGGATTAAGACTCAACAGTCACTCACTCTTGGGAATTAGCTCACAGTCTTTATTCTACACTCTGTTAATTCTCCACCATAAACAGTAGGGGTGTGCATGTCATTTTCGTTATTACAATAATGATAACAAAAATTGTCGTTTTCATTTTTTTATTTCAATAACGAAAACGACAACTGAGAATAACAACAACAATAATGAAAATGACAATGTCATTATCGTTGTCTGTGACAGTTGGGTTTTGGAAGGAAAATGTGGAGAGGGGAGGAGGGAGCAGACATATTAGAGCCCATAACAAGTTTGAACTCTTGAACTGTGCCTGTGTTGGGAGGGACGAGCAGCTCAGCAGTATCTGATAGATGTATCGAATGGTTCACCCCTGGAGACTGATGGATCTGGTTCTGGGATGCTCTCGGGGTAATACCTTCTGATCTTGACAATTGTTTCATCGATGACCTTGTTAAGCTGTGGAACACCTTGCTGATGGAGGCCATTGATCGGATGGCTCTGAGGCGTCCACTTCCCAGGTGGAAGCACTATAGGCCTCCCTGGTTTTTGGAGGGGCTTCAGGTGCTGAAGTGGGAGGGGCGGTGGTTAGAGCGATGGTGGCATCATTCGTGTGCTGAACTGATTGCGGCATAGAGCTTGTTTACAAGCCTATGCCATGGTTATGCAGGCAGCAAAGAAGGAGTTTCTTGTTGCCCTCATAGCGACTATGAAATCCCATCCAGTGGAGCTGTTCCAAGTGGTGGGGGGGCTGGTCAGTCCTGCCTCCCTCCACTTGGGAGTGAAGTCATCTGGTGCCCACCGTGACATGTTTGTGGATTATTTTGCAGATAAAATCACTCGGATTCACCTTGGTTTCAATGCCACACTTTCTGCAGTGGGGAAACCAAAGGTTATGGAAGCCCCGCCTTGTCTAATGTTGTGGGATCAGTTTCGATCGGTGAACTCTACCGATGCAGAGGATGTTCTTGAGGCTGTTATGGCTACCTGTTGTGAATTAGATCCATGCTCGTACTAGATGGTAAAGGCCTGCCGGGAGACAGTGGGACCATTGTTGGCTGAGATGGTCAGTGTCTCCCTTAGGGAGGGCATGGTGCTGGGTTGCCTTATGGAGACAGTGGTGCGCCCCCTGCTCAAGAAACCATTGCTTGATGTTGACTCCCTTGTCAGCTATCGGCCAGTTTCTAACCTTTCCTTTTTAGGGAAGGTTATTGAACGAATGGTGGCCTGGCAGTTGCAGGAGCATCTGGATCATGTCGGTTTTCTTGATCCTTCACAGTTTGGATTTCGCCTGGGTTATGGCACCAAGACTATGCTTGTGGTGTTGGTCGACGACCTATGCTGGGAATTAGATTAAGGTTGTTTGGCCTTACTGATTCTATTAGATCTGTCAGCGGCTTTTGATACCATTGATCATGAGATGTTTTTGATGCACCTGCAGGACTGGGTGAGGGTGGGCAGCACAGTTCTTGACTCATTTCACTCCTTCCTCACCAGAAGAACTCAGAGAGTGGTGCTTGGGGATTATTTTTCATCATACCGAGACCTCTCATGTGGAGTCCCACAGGGTTCTGTTCTTTCCCCATTCCTGTTCAACATGTATATGCAGCCGCTTGGTGAGGTGGTCAGGAGGTTTGGCGTGCGGTGTCATCAATATGCTGATGACAGCCATCTCTACCTCTCTTTTTTATCAGACCCAGGTCCGGCAGTCTCGGTACTTACTGAGTGTCTGGCAGCTGTGGGGGATTGGATGAGGGCGAATCGGCTGAAGCTGAATCCTGACAAGACTGAAGTGATGTTGGTGGCTAAGGCAGCGGGAGTGACAACCCCGTCTGTCCTCCACTTGTTCCCCAGGTATGGAGTCTGGGGATGCTCCTTGATTCACAGCTCCACCTGAATGCTCAGGTGGAGTCTGTGGCAAGCAGTGCCTTTTGCCAATTACATCTGGTGCATCAGCTTCGGCCGTATGTTTTGGACTCTGACCTGGCCACTGTCATCCATGCTTTCATCACCTCTAGGCTAAACTACTGTAATGAGCTCTACGTGGGGCTACCCATGGTGATGGTTTGGAGACTGCAGCTGGTGCAGAATGTGGCGGCCCATCTCCTGATGGGACTGGGTCACAGGGAACATATTACACTGATTCTTCAGTCAATGCATTGGCTGCCTATAGTCTTCCGGGCCTGATTCAAGTTGTTGGTGCTTGCCTATAAAGCCCTAAATGGCCTTGACCCGACGTATCTGCGGGATCGCCTCACCCCTCAGGTTCTGGATCAGCCCCTGTGGTCATCAGGGGGTGTTCTCCTCGAGGTCCCCTGAGGTTTTTTTTGGGGCTATGATGAGGAGGGTTTTCTCGGTGGCTGCTCCACGGCTGTAGAACTCTCTGCCATTGGAGGCCTGTTTGGCCCCGGATCACCCCTATTTTCGGTGCAGTTGTAAAACTTGGCTGTTTTGCCTGGCCTTTGGTGAGGAGGATAGGGAGGATGGGTGGAATGGGAGTGGGTTAGGGTGGCGGCTGGTGAGGGATATTTTAATCCTCCCTTTTATGTGTTGTTTTTAGCTTTGATGTTGTTTTATTTTGTTTTAAAGAGCTGCCTGGGGCAGGATGGGGAGGATAATAAGTTTTAAAAATAAATAAATAAAATTAAATATTATATAGGTATTTAGGCTAGTCTGTTTTATTATATATATTAGGATTATAGGATAGGCATATTGTATAAATATTTGTGCACGGGAATCGATACCGATAACAATACCAATACAAAAAATACAATCTTTGTTTGAAACAATACCGATAACTACAACAATAATGAAAACAACATTGTCATTAATAACGATAATGAAAATGACATTTTAAAATAAAGAAAACAAACGAAAAACGAAAATGACATGGGGGCCTGGTGCACACCCCTAATAAACAGTCTCTAGCAGGTATCTTGTTTTTGTACTCACAGTATGTCTAGCCAGGCACCGACCCTCTGGCTCCCAAAGTCCTTATCTCTGTATAGTAGACAACTTCCTTCTGGCTCTCTTGATGATTATCTGACTCAGGCACTGATTACTCCCTCAGCCAGAGTTCCAGCTCTCAAGAATGTCCCTCTCTCAGCTGCTTAGTCCTTGAAGGAAAGCTTCCACCCAGCTCCTGCTTTCCCCTGGAGCCTCCTTTGCCTGAGGCTACTAGCTGCTCCCAAGCAGCTTCCTGTTTGAGGTCAAGTTCAGCTCCAGATCCTGCCTCTCTCACAGCCTCCCCTGCACTGAGTTCTGGCTTAAATTTTAATATTCTTCTCTGGGCTGGCTCTTCCATGCTCTTCACACAGCTGCTTCCACTTAGATACTCTCCTTCATTCTGCTCAGTGCCTGCAGCCCCACTAGCACCTGTAACCACCCGCTGGTGCTAGCTGGCTTAAAGGGTCAGCCCTCCTGTGACACTGTCCTCTGCTACATCACCCTGCACTACCATCTAGCACATGATCATGGTGTGGAGCAGCACATGGCTGTGTGCTTGGAGGCCAATGTATGATCCAGAATGGGCAATGCTTTTGGCAAGGTTCTGCCAGGACCAGAGCACCTCTATTTCCACCTGTTGAGCCCCCAGCAGCCACCACCCGTTCCTCCACAGCCTGGTCAAGGAATGGCACCATCCCTGCCCTGCCTTGTGTCCTAATGCAGTTCCAGGAGGGCATTCGGGTTGTACAGGTGACACTGAATGGGCTGCAGGTGGAATATGATGGGCTTTTCAGACAGTGGTGAGACCTGTCCAAGAAAGTATGTCACCTGTGCAGCTACTGTCCCCTTCTCCAGGGCCAGAAGGCAGAATGGGGGACCTACCGAACTTTCCTAACAAATCATAGGTGGCTGCTCTGTGTTGCAATAGAGACTACTGGGGGGCAGGGCATGCCTGCCTCCCTGATCTCCCACCACTACCACCCAGTCCTACCAAGTGCACAGGAAGATGAAGCTGTCTGACCTCCCCACTATATTTAAGAGTTATATTTTATTATTTAATTTAATCTTATTATAGGATAAAATATGTTAAATTATGTTAAACAAAATTAAAAAGGTAAAAAACAATTTTTATAGCAAAAGGTCTGTAAAAAAATCTTATTTATGTATCGTTCTTGGGGCCTTGCAATGAAACTATGCTAAGTAGTGTTGTAGGAGGAGGAATTTACTGTATTGCCCTTTCAGAAAACAGGGAAATTCTAGGATAAAAAAACTTTAGTTTACAAGGGGAGTTAAGACTTACAAATTCACTTGTGCTCCAAAAAGCATGAAAATCGTAAGTTAAGGCTTCTGTCTTATTTTACATGTCACGTAAACAGTAAAGACGTTGTACAGCCTCACATATTGTGCTTCCTTACAGCTTAGGCCCCCACACTTTGCCTTGGTCTTTCAGCCCCAATCCTCTTCTGAAGGTTGGGGGCAACACTGAAGCTGGGAACAGCAGGGGGTTCTGCTTTCCTTGTATGCTTTCATTTGGGTTGGGGAGAATGGGATAGCTGCGTACTTGGGGCTGTATATGGGGTGGGGAGGGACAAGGTTGATGGATGCAGGATGTGTACAGGGAGACAAGACTGGGGGAAGCTGAGCAGTGGGGGAAGTTTCTGTATGGGAAGGGAGCAGCCAAGTGCTGGGGGAGTGTTTATGGGGGACAAGATTGAGAAATGAGTGATGTGTATGCATGGACGAGGCTGGGGGCAGGCAGGGGTGGGTGGAAGTGTGTGTATTAGCAATGTGCAGACAAGTGCAGGGAGGGGGTATATATGGGGGGACAAGCCTGAGATATAGGTGATGTGTATCCATGGAGATAGGTGATATGTATCCATGGACAAGGCTGGGGGCAGACAGGGGTGGGGAACAGAGTTTGTATAAGGAGGGGGTGCTGGGGATATATGGGGTGGCGGGGGGAGGCTGAGATATGGGTTCTTTTGGCAGCACAGCTTCATAGCTTTTATAAGCTCCAGGTAGCTTCATCCCCCTTATGAAGACTGTACCTGAGAGGAAAGCAGATGGAAAGAAATACTCAGTCAGGAGTCACAGCGCACAGACAGCAAAATCCTTTCCAATCCAGTCTGGTACTTCAATGTATGACATACTAGGACAAATACTTGTCTGCTCTTCATCACCGGTGTAGTAAGCAGATGTACTTGAGCTGCTGCTTGACAGGGAGACTAAAAATGAAGGAGAAATTGTGACTACAGTGGAGACAAGGATCAAGTCCATAATACTGTTGTGAGGAGGAACTTGCTATTCCCAGCTTCAGTTTTGCCCCCAAGCTGCATAGGAAGGGGATTGGGGCTGAAAGACCAAGGCAAAGTGTGGGTGCATGGAGCCTAAGGTGCAAGTGAGCACAATGGGTGCTTTTAGACAGATGTGGAGGCAATCTGTCCCCAGAGCTGCTCTAGGGTTGCACCCCCACGTCCACCCACTTCCAGTCCCACCTGGGTCCACTTTAGATGGATCTGGTGGGTTCCCTGGACCACGGTTTACCTGCATGGCACCCCCCCTGCACCATAGAGTTGCAGGCGATTGCCCGACACTCTAGGCTGGCACCCACAACTCTATAGTGTTGTCTGGGGTAATGGCCAACAGGGACTGTAACTGCACTGTGGGTCCGACCATCAGATGGACAACAGCTTCACTTTCAGCCAGTGCTCAGGGTTTGATGGCCCGCTCTGCCTGGCAGCACTCCTGGATGTTCTAGAGTATCGCTGCATCTGCTCCACTTGCACATCTGGTGTGACGCTTTTAAACGGACCGGCCAACCCAGGGCCTGGGGATGAAGTGGGATGGTGTGGGCAGAACTTGAGCTGCCATCTGTCTAAAAGCACTCATCTATTGCTTACATGGCAAGCAAGTTAAGGCCGGAGCTTTAACTTACAATTTCCATGCTTTTTGGAGCATGAGTGAATTTGTAAGACCCTTAACTCCCCTCTTAAACTGAAGGCTTTTTAATCCTAGAATGTTCTTATGTGCAAAATGAATCTTAATATTTTTTTAATGGCAACTTACTTTTTTAATGCTCTAAAACTAGTCTCATTTATCTGCTTAACCGATAATACAGTTTTCCTTCTCCACAGACTTCAAACAAGCCTGGTGGAATATAGCCTGAATTCTGATTACCCTACGTGATTTTTCTACCTATCATGTTTGCAAATGAGGTTTAATTTTAAAATCCTTTCTAATGAGCGCACCCTGGTAACTTCACTCCCTATGCAAGAGCACAGTATAAACTATCCCTAAAGCAGCAATGCATTGGGATAAGAAAGAAGTCAAATAGTTTGTGGCTCTGGAAAACAAAATTTGAAGAAAAAAAAACATCTGGGGGGCTCTTTCTTATAGACGCCATCTAGGAAAGCAGAATCTGTATTGTGTGTAGATAGATATTCAGCACAGAGGCAGAGTCTGCTGAGTGAGCAGATGAATGACATATTACAAGTGAACAAAATGTTACTGCAATGCCGATGGTTGCAGTCAGATTCTCTGACATTGTTCCCATTTGTATACTCTAGTTATGCTGTGTAGTTCAGGTTGTTCTGCTGATTAAAAGACAAATGCTTTTTCATGTGCACACTTGTGGCTTCACAGGACCTAATCCTGCTCTATTGGAAGACACGGTAAAATACTATTGAGTTCAGACACTTGGGATCATTCCTCAGGGCTAGTTTATTAAAGGTATGAAAATATGTTGGAAGGTAGCATGGCCTAGTGGGTAAAGCATTGATCTAAGAGTCATGAAGTTCCAATCCTAGCTCTGGCACTGACTTACTGTGATTTTAAACAAGTAACTTCCCTTCTTTGTGCTTCTTTTTCTCCTCTTACCCTTTCTCTGTCAGTTTAGGTTGGGTGTTAATAGATGTGCAGACGGCATGCCACTGCCAAACAAGTCAGGTCAGGGAACTGAACCAATGTTCCCACAGATTGACCTTGCCTGGGAAGGGGTTCTAGAAGCAACATGAGGCTGGCAGGCCCTGCCTCCATGTGCCCGACACCCTGCCAACCATCGCTGCCAATAACAGGGCAGCCATAGATGCCAGGGCCAGGATGGCAGTGCAAACAAACACACTCTCCCACTATGGCCCTCCTGGGTGGCCCTTGAGTCTGGACTGTGGGCCCGGTTCCTTCTGGGCCCATGATTCCTGGGCAGCCGCTTACCCAGTTAGGGGCTGTAGTGGGTCCACATCTGGTGGCCCGCTAACAGACACGCGGGTTAGGTTCTGGTGCTGGCGGGTCATAATGGGCTAGTTAAGTGCCATGTGTGTTAACACCCACTGTAAACTCTTCAGTGCAGGGAGTCTTTACTCCTGGGGGATGGGCAAACATGATAAAACCTTGATCTCAGTAGTGACTGATTTCTCAGCAGGTCCACTGAAAGAAATTTGGGTCCCTGATTATCATGTTGGCTGGAGAACTCCCTCTCTTTCCGCTGTCATTCTCACCCAGTGGATGGCCAAGCCTATTCATCAGTGGACTATATACATTTTAAAACCAATTTCTGGAGATACTGGAGTGGTACTTTATTTTCACGGACAGGGACTAGCCACCAGATTGCTCTGTCTCACCCTGTGAAAGAGATGGTGTGGAAGTCATTGGAAAAAACACCTACCTCACACACAGTGTGATGGGGTTGGATCCCACACCCCCTTTCTGTGCTTCATTCTCCTTAAGGGGGCTGTGATACAAGCACCAACAGAGAACCTGCCACTCTAGGGAACACAGAGGCGGTCAGACGAGGGGGAGGGAGCAGGAATGGGGCATGCAAGCTGCTCTCCCTGTTCTCCAGAATTCAGGGCAGTGACACAGGAAATGGTCTTGGAGGTGAGGCAAGCAAGATGGAGGAGGGAGAGGGTTGCCCCCCACAGAGTTTATCAAATGTTTATTTGAGTTTATTCTCATCGTAACCAAGCCAAGTATGTGCACTTGAGACCTCGCATCTTCATGAATGTTAGACCCCTTGTCTCTCCCTCTGTTCCCCTTCCTATGTCTCTCCCCCAGCTCCTGTCTCTCAGATTGTAAGCCCTAAGGGCAGGGACCGTGTCTATTTTATTACTTTGTAAAGTGCCAGGTACACTGCTGGCGCTATATAAATGTTTGTTAATAATAATAATAATAATAATAATAATAATAATAAATGACACCCATGCCTTCGACAGCTCCTGGATTCCTGTGATTTTGCATGAGAATCTGAGCTTTCAGGTACAAATTGTAGCAAAACCTAGGGTCCACCTCCTATGCTGAGTGTTTACCCTCAGCACAGACACACCCTCATGATTGATTACTCTTGCACCTTAGCCTCCTTGCTGTTAAACACCTGGAGATGAGACAGCACCCTAAAGGTTCATACATGCATGATCATCTGTGCTGAAATCCTTGGAAAGATAGCACCAAACACACAGCTGTGGCACAGGGAGACCCAAAATGGTTTTAAACACGCATTGCACTGTCTGCTCCAGACTGCTTTAGGGACTGTAACAGCCCCCAGTAGAATTCAGACCCCTGCCTGTTCTATGTCATGGCTAAGCTGGGGGAATCTCACACCAGTGGCTGTTACTCTAGCCACAGCAATATAAAGGAGTCTCACTGAGAGTGAACATTTCCCTCCCAGGCCCTACAGTCTCTCCTCTTGCTCACCCTTACCTGAGGATTTTGCTGTGGTGTTTGTTAAGGAACTGTCACCCAAATTTCACTTCCTTCCTATCCATCCTTTAAAGGGGCAGTGGTCCATGAAACCTCAGTCAAGCTCCACTGCAGCAGAGAGATGAGGATTTGAAGCAAAACCCTCACCTTCCATTCTCATGAAATATTGACTACTGTTATGTGAATGGCTCGTGTTCCTTAAAAGCGGGAATTGTACCATTAACTACAGAGGGAATTATTCATGCAGAATGAGAGATGCTCTTTAAAAAATCTAAAAATCTCAATGTCTCCAAAGAGAAATGAGGAGACAGATTCAGACTTCAAACAAGTGGGAGAGGATTGAAAAAGTGGGGAGAGGAGAAGAGAGGCTCCCTGCAAATATCTCTGAAGCCACCTCATTGTCCTGCATCAAACCTCTCCTTTAGATTCCCCCCCTTCACTGGAATGCCTGCAGTGTACTTGGTAAGGTTGGGAGGCTGGCATGTGCCCAGGGTCACTATTCAGAGTCGGCAGTAGAAAGTGTACTAGATGGGAAGGAAGTTAGATCAGAAGTTCACACACTGCGAGTCAGGATTCCAAATGGGGTCATGCCATTCGCAGATGGGGTCTCAATCGCAATTGAAATCTGATAGACGTTGCATGTCTCTGTTGCTGTCTGGGATCACAGGGTTATATATTTAAACCTCAAAGGGAGTCACACTGACAAACGTTTGGGCAGTATTGGTTAGAATGCACCATTTAACCTTGCATAGAGTAAATAAGATGCAGTCTTTCCTGCACATTTTTAGAGGAAGTCTACATTTGTGCAAAGAGATCCCAGTTTTACCCATACTCACCCTTGCTCACCCACCAGCATTCTATGCATTCTGGCTGGTTTCTCCAGAAGTTCGGTAGCCTTAATAGTATGTCCAGATCTTGGGGTTCAGGTGCATGTTAGAGAGCTTACATCATGTACAGACAATTATCAAGTAATTATTATTATTCTCTTGTTTAATTATATTTGACAGAACTTTTAAAATAAAATACAGAATATAAAGTATCCCAAACTGATGAAGGCAGTAAACATGGACACATTGATCCCCTGGACTCATGCTTCTGCCTGTTTCATTGGGTACTTTCAGACATGACGCTAACCATCCTTTAACCACCCTTGGTGGTTATTTATGCATGTTGCAGGGCTGCATAGGGCACCAATACAGCCCTGCAACATGCATAAATAACCACCAAGGGTGGTTAAAGGGTGGTTAGCGTCATGTCTGAAAGTACCCA
>QEPC01011791.1:1847031-1860181 GCA_003113815.1 Sphenodon punctatus
CCCTTTTTAGGGAAGGTTATTGAATGGGTGGTGACTCGACAACTTCAGGAGCATCTGGACCGGGTCAATTTCCTTGATCCCTTGCAGTCTGGTTTTCGTCCGGGTTATGGCATGGAGACTGTGCTTGTGGCCTTGGTCGATGACCTCTCCCGAGAGTTGAACCAGGGTCATTCAACCCTGTTGATTTTGTTACGTCTCTCGGCTGCATTTGATACCATTGATCATGAGTTGTTGGTGTCTTGGCTGCGGGACCGGGCAGGGATGAGCTGGACTGTTCTTGAATGATTCCACTCTTTCCTGGCTGGGAGAACTCAGCATGTGGTGCTTCATGATTATTCATCTTCTCCCCGGGACTTCATGTGTGGAATTCAGCAGGGTTCCATCTTATCCCCTCTCCTGTTCAATGTGTATATGCAGCCTTTGGGGGAGGTTGTCAGAGAGTTTGGTGTAAGGTGTCCTCAATATGCTGATGACACCCAATTATATCTCTCTTTTTCATCAGACCCAGGTCCGGCATTCTCTGTGCTTACCCGGTATTTGTCAGCTGTGGGGGACTGGATGAGGGCAAGCTGCTTGAAGTTAAATCACGACAAGATGGAGGTGATAGTTGTGGGGAAAGCCAGGCGAGTGATGGCCCCCATAATTTATGGGGTCTGTCCTTCCCTGGTATCTCAGGTTCGTAGTCTGGGGGTGCTCCTAGATCCACAGCTTGGCCTGGATGTCCAGGTGGAGGTTGTGGTGAAGGGTGCATTTTGCCAACTACATCTGGTACGTTGAATTAGGCCGTATGTCTTAGACTCGGACCTGGCCACAATCATTCATGCTTTTATTACCTTAAGATTAAACTACTGTAACGCACTCTATGTGGGGCTACCCTTGGTGATAGTCCGGAGACTGCAGCTGTTGCAGAATGCAGCAGCTCATCTCCTGAAGGGGACAGGCCGACACAAGCACATTACTCCAGTGCTCTCTGCACTGGCTGCCAATAGTCTTCTGGGACCAATTCAAGGTGTTGATTTTGACCTTTAAAGCCCTAAATGGCCTGTGTCCCACATACCTGCAGGATGGGTGGGTTGGGCTAGGGTGGAGTTTTATTGTTTTAATGTTGGGCTATTTTAATGTGGGGTTAAAAATGTCTATTTTAATGGATTTTATTATATGTTTTAAATTATTGTTAGCTGCCCCGATATGCTTGTAGCAGGAGGGGGTGGCATACAAATAGAATTATAAATAAATAAATAAATAAATAATCCTTCCATATGGGATTCTTCAGCCCGTTTGAGCAGAGTCTTATGTCCCTACTTGTGGGGTTCTGTGCTGGTGTGCCTCAGCTCAGTTTGCATGTGAAGGCTCTATCCAAGTGTGGAAAGGAACCCTTACCACAACCCTTGTCAGGGCAGGAAATCTGCATTGGCATCAGAGATGTAGGACAAGACTTCTCAAGTTTGGGTGTTTGAGGGAGCACGGAAAACAAAACTTAAGAATACAACAGAAAATTGACAAAGTTGTTTGTAAAGGTCTGGGATGAATCATTCAGCAGCGTAATGAGTCAGTTAATATTTTATTTATTGCACTAAGAATGTGTGCTTTTCCAAACAGACACTGTAATCCCATAATACAGGACACTGCCTTGCAGGCAGGATTCCCATCCACATACAATGTTCCCCTGAGACTTCTATGCTCAGAACCTGCATGCCTAGATAAACTTACTTTCAATTATTCTGTCCAGCAATCTCTCACTCCTTGAGTTTCTCTTTCAAGATACCATCCCCCCCGGGCTTTTCGCACCTATTCTGTCTCCCAAGTATAATTCTAATTCTTTCTTTCCTTCAGGATCTCCATTTTTAAACTAACTGTGTGGATGAAGTGAATGAAGGTGCCATTCTTTCCCCCCTCTTATTTAACATCTATATGCAGTCATTAGGGAAGATCGTGAGAGGGTTTCAGGGCATGCAGTGTCATCAGTACACTGTATGCTGATGACACTCAGCTCTACCTTTCCTTTTCCATCGACCCAGGTCACAAACTCCCGATTTTCCCAGTGCCTGTCAGCTGTGGGGGCTTGGATGAGGTTGAGCCATCTGCAATTGAATCCTGACAAGACGGAGGTGATGTTGGTGGGCAAGGGCTTGGGGGGTCTGGGGGTGGTTGAATCTCCATTTGTAGAGGGGGGGTGTCGCCCTCCCATGGTCTCTCAAGTGCGGAGTCTGGATGTGCTTCTCGATTCACGGCTCTGCTTGGAATCTCAGGTTGTAGCTGTGGCGGGGAGTGCGTTTCGGCAGTTACATCTTGTCCGGCGGCTTCAGCCGTATCTTTCAGACTCCGACCTCGCCACTTTCATCCATGCCTTCATCACCTCGAGACTGGATTACTGCAACGCGCTCTATGTGGGGCTGCCGAAGAAGCTGGTCCGGAGGCTGCAGCTGGTGCAGAATGCCGCGGCCTGTCTCCTGACGGGGGCGGGCCGCAGGCCACAGGGAGCACATGACAACAGTGCTCTGGGCTCTGCACTGGCTGCCTATAAAGCACTGGACCAGGTTCAAGGTGCTGGTTTTAACCTTTAAAGCCTTTCATGGTCTGGGCCCTACTTATCTTCGGGACTGCCTCACTCCCCATGTGCCCATGCGACCCTTGAGATCATCCTGTGGGAGCCTTTTTGGAGGTTCCTCGGGCAAGGTGGGTGGCCACCGATGCTAGATCTTTTTTGGTGGCCACTCCTGTGCTGTGGAATTTGCTCCCAAAGGAGGCTCGGTTGGTTCCCACTCTCCTGTTATTTTGGCGTTTATGTAAGACCTGGCTGTTCCGCCAGGTCTTTGATGAGGGGTAGGGGTAGGGTGGGGAGGAAGGGGTGAGGGTTTATTTTCCCTGCATAATTGTGAATTTTAAATTGTCTAAAATTGTTTAATTGTTTTATATTGTTGTTCCCTGCCCTGGGCTGCCCTGTGGGCAGGAGGGGCGAGATACAATTTTTTTGTATAAATAAATAAAATAAATAAAAAACAAAATATGCTCTGTCCCTAAATGTTTTGTCTGAAATAAAAAATGAAACACTTGTGTAGCCCATGCCAAAACAGCACGACTGGTTATTACCCTCCAGTTTCAAAAGGAGGGTAGAGGTTTGAGGACACTGTTGTTTTCAAGATAGAGATTCTTGTGCACACACTCGCATCTTGTTGGCTTCATAACAGATGGCTCTGTCTGCCCCCTGAATGCTTTTAGGATGAGGCCCTGAAGGAGTAAGCTGGTGGACGCTTGCATCATATGGGTATTTGTATGTCATGCCACAATGTGCAGTGATTAATGATTAATTGAGATAAACAACATGTGATTGCCAGGAGACCATTCTGTTACCACATCTGTCTACTTGTGGTGCAGGAAAAGAGTAGGAACTGGGTTCTGTAAGTTTGGCATCCAGTTATGCTAGTAATGCCCTAAATCTCATTTTTATACACTTAGCCCAAGTCTCATTGCAAGTCAATAGAATTTAACTTGTTAGAAGCCTCATTAACACTAGAACTGAGGGAACTGAACTAGCCAGATCTCAGTCTGGAGAAACAGAGACAAAGTGGTTCGAATGATCTTTTTTATTGGACCAACTGTTGGTGAAAACAAGCAAGCTTTTGGACCACACAGTGGACAAGGCCCTTCCTCAGGTATGTAGCATAGCCAGTAGAAATATATAAACTGAGCAAGTGTAGCGCAGGTATATATGGGCCTGGAATGGGTGAGTGGGAGTGGATAGAACAAGGTGAGAGGGGGTGTGAGAGAGAGAGGGAGAGGTGCCAGACATTTAAAAACAGTCATAAGATTATTTACTATGAAACCATGGTTAGTGTTACACACAGAGAGAGGGTAAACATATGTGCAGGGATATAGTGGGAAATAGCTGTTTCTGGAGAAACAGTCAGGGACTTAGGCTGGACTTATCTTCAGAGGCTTGGAAGAGCCTGGTCCTGACCATTGGTGCCGATCAAGCCGATCAAGAGGGTCCGGGTCAGAAGAATCTAAGGGCTAGGAGCCCAGGAAGAGGACTTGGAAAGCAGTCCCTTTTGCTGGAGTGGGGGCTTGCCCAGTAAAGAACTCTGGATGAAGTGTGTATTGACTTTGGGATTCTACGTCCTTTAATATTTGTTCAATAAATACACTTGCAGTGAACAAGGAGTGTGTGTGCTGTGTGATGTGGAGTCATGACCCTGCAGTACAAAGGCAGCTTTGTTATTAAGTCAACTTTGAGACCTCGAAGTCAACTTCGAGATTGAGTATCCACGAGACCGCCTCACTCCCAAAGCTCTGGATTGGCCCCTGCGGTCATCGGGGGGGGGGGGCGCCCTTTTGGAGATTCCCTCGGGTTGCCCGGGGGACCACGCAGGATAGGGCGTTCTCGGTGGTCGCACTGCGCCTTTGGGATTCCCTCCCAGTGGGGACCCATCTGGCCCCAGACCTCCCAGTTTTCCATAGGAATTGTAAGACCTGGCTGTTCTGTCAGGCATTTGGCGAGGGAGAAGGGTGAGGGTGGATGGGGTAGAGGGTTGGGGTGGGTGGGGGGTTTTCTCCTCATTTTTACTATTTATTATTGTTGTACAATGTTTTTACATGTTTTATTGTATTTTATTGATTTGATTTTGTTAGCCACCCCGGGCTGCCTGGCAGGAGGGGTGGGGTATAATTTTTTTAAATAAATAAATAAATAAAACTTTGATTGGAATTTTCAAAGGAGACAGGTACCCAAATCCCATTCAGTCGGTCACTTCTACTTGAAGATTACCTAATGGGTGACTAATGAAAAATGTTACACCTCCATTCTTGCTTTTGCGTCTCCTTATACTTTCTTACCCTTTAGGATCACATTGGCTGTTTCCAGATGGACGTGGAGGCAGCCTGTCCTGGAGCTGCTCTGGGCATGGACCCCTGCATCCATTCACATCCAGCCTCGCCTGACTTGGCTTCATATGGATCCGGTGGGTTCCCTGGCCCACGGTCTTCCCATGAAGCACACCACGCACCATAGAGTTGCAGGGGATTGCCCGACACTCTATGTTGGTGCCCGCAACTCTATGGTGTTTCCTGGGGCAATGGCTGGATAGAAGTGAAGCAGCAGTCCATGCATCAGACGGACAGCTTCTCCACTTTAGGCTGGTGCCCTGGGTTTGGCCAGCCCGCCCCACTGGTGGTGTGCCGGAATGTTCTGGTTGTGCTGCCAGCGGGGCTGCCCCAGAGCAGGCACAGGCTGCTCCACTTCAACATCTGGCAGAGCACCTTTAGACAGAAGGGTCACCCGGGGGTGAAGCAGGCTGGCACAGCCAGCACCGGGCAATCCTGTCCTCTGAAAACACCCATTGTAACTAAGCTAAGCACATGCAACTTCAATTTCTCAACTTTATGAATGTATCCCTGTCTCTCCCTGTGTTCCCCTCTCCCTTGTCTTCCCTCCCTTTTTCATCCTAGAGTGTAAGCCTGCAGGGCAGGGACCTCTCTCTAATCTGTTCAGGGTCAGCCATGTTGCTGGCACTATATACATAAATAATTAATAATAACAGGGGGACCCTTGTGGGGAATTGCCAGCACAAAGCTATTGAGTGGCATATGTGGTGTTGCTCTTGACATATTAATCTATAAAGATAATGGAGCTTCTGAATGTTCTGCTGGTGTGCGTGGAGACCTTGAAGGTCAACAGACACACTGTGACCAATTTTGCATGCGTGGCACTTGTTTAAAGACTTAATTTATAATCAGAGTTGATTAGAGGGTGCTTGGAATGGTAGGAATAATTTGTTACTGATCATAAAAGCATATTCTAGCTCTGTGAATGGTAATGTGAACAGAAGTGAGGCTACGAATAGGACATAACACTTGTGTCCACCCATTTGGGGAATATTTCACAACTCACGTGTGCAAGGAACTTACAGATCCCTGAGCAGACTCCATATAGAATGATCAAATACTTGGGCTTTCTCTAAGAAACCCTCCTACATTACCAAGCATCACAAGCTTCCATCTGTGGTACAAAAACCAGCTGCGGTGCAAACAGGCACCGATCCTATGGAAGTCAATGGGATTTGTGCCTGCTTACATGAGGGTTGAATTTGGTCTGAGTGTATTGCGCATATACCTTGGCTTGTTAGTACAACATAACAAAGGTATGTTGTAACAGGTTGTCCATTACAAAGGCCTTGTAAGTGTGACAGGTCTCTGCTTAAAACGTGCATGTTCGAAGTCACTCTCAGAGCACTGAATGGACTGGTGATCTGCTTTAGTCTGTCAATTCCTCTGTATCCTTTAGGTTATGGTATAAGCACGGTCACACATCAGCCCAAGCTCACTTATCCCTATGTGGGCGGGGGGTGGGGGTGTCTTATGGGTACTGATTATCCTTTCCTTCTTGTCTGTCAAAGACTTGAAATTCCATGAAAGTTATCTCCTGAGATCCATTTATTAAAACCAGTGATACACCTCCCACTCATCCACATCCTCATTCATTCATTGTCTGGCCAACACGAACTGTATCGTGATTGTCAGCTTAATACACTGTTCTTCTGGCAGCTTGTTTTCAACACAGTCTCATGAAATATACATTTATATTTATATTTAAATACAAAGCTTAATTTTAAAAAAAATATTTGATTGTAAGCCCTTTGGGGTAGGGACTTGTCTATAACTATTAATTGTACAAGTGCCAGGTACACCACTGGCGCGTTATAGGTAATAATAATAATTTATTTATGAAAATAATTTTGACTTAACAGTAAATAACCCTGGTGTAATTAATAATTTATTTATGAAAATACATTTTGACTTAACAGTAAACAAAATCATTTTTTCCCTTTGTACATAGATGCTAGTACAGGGGGACACCACATAATACTGTTATAATTAACTGGACCATGAATTGGACATCACAAGCCATTTGTACATCACACAGATTATTTTTATTTTGATGCATCATAGTGCACAGAATTAGAATCATTTTCTCTAGGACTTGAAGCACAAAGTTGGGGATTTGTAACAGATTTCTTTTGCGTTTCTCTAGCTGATCCAGGAACTGATTGTCCCTTTCTCATGTGCATTTTGAAGCATGGCTTATAGGTTTTACAGCAGCATGTGGCTGACTCAGTCAGCTGCATGCAAATTATTTCAGGTTGTAAAAATGCCGGCTGTGGATTTTTATATTCATCTAACGGACGAACAAGGTGATAAGGTTTTATGAGTTTTGGGATGGGACTGTACTTTGCTGCAGTAGGGGTGGGGGAGATAGTTATTAATGTATAGATTAAATATTTGTATGGCAAATTCTGTCTAATGATAGGAGTCAGTTTGCACCCCCTGCAAGAGACAGGGTGTAATCTTAAAATCCACAAGACTGTTACAGCAGAGACTTAACCAGACGTTGCCAAGTGCCAGTGGGTTTCATCAGCTTTCCGTAAAATGCTGCAAATGGCAGCCACACACATAAGGGCACAGCCCAACGGAACTGTAGGTCTCGCCATGCAGGTTCCTCTCTCTGAATATGACATGGTTGGCAGGCACCTATAGTCTGGGGACCATACTAAAGATGAAGACAGCACTGAGTTGCAGGGTGAGCTCCCTTTTGCAATGCATCATTGTAATGGCAGAGGCCACCAGTATCTGCAGTTTGTTTGCATTGTTCTAGTCCCATCTTTTGGACTACCTTCGTTCTCCTATCTACTAACTTACCATGTTTCCTGACAAATTCAAGACAAGCCTGGTGGTGTTGCTTTTTAGTTCCCTGATTACAGTAATTTGGTTGGGTGGCCAGTCGAGACCCCAATAGTGAAGTTGGCATTTTGTCTTTTGCAAACTACCAAGTAGCAATAAAAAATTGTAAAAGTTCAAATATTTTTAGAATGCTAATTAAAGGTTTCTCTATGCTCTAATGGGTGTAATATGCTTTGGATAAGGATTAGGCTTAGGCCAGTGGATTGACTGATAGCTGAAGTCACCACCGGATCCAGCGATGTTTGGGTCTGCAAAAGCAAAGTCTCAAATTTCTGCAGTTCTGAGGCAAAGTCTTTGCATCATGAAATTGTGATTGCCTTGCATCTTGGTACTGTGACCCAGGGATTTATGTGTCATGCCACAGTGTGCAATGATTAACGATTAGCTGAGATAAACACCATCTGATTTCCAGGTAGTAGAATTGCTATTACGACATCTGTCTACTTACTAGGGCCAGGCAAAGAGTGGGAACTGTGTTCCATAACCTTGATCTCCACTTAAGTTAGATCTCTAGGGAGGGACAGGGTTCATCATGCCAGTTTCAAAATTTTAGACACCAAGTACATTTAAAAAAAAATAAATGTTTAAGTCCCATTTTCAAAAGAGACTTGGACATTTAGCCCAAGTTTTGTTGCAAGTCAATCGAACTTAAACTGCCAATTGACAGGGTAAAACCAGATGTGAGGCTGGTGGGACTGTTCCCTGGGCCACCCCAAGGTGGAAAATCATGGATGACATGGCCAAGGTCAGGGCACCAAACAGACGTGCCCATGGCTGGGGACATGTCCAGCCACTTGCATGGGCCGGGTATGGCCGGGAGCACAACAAACATGTGGGCATCCTGCCTCACCTGTGCCCTGTTCCCAGTGCCCTGCCCTCTGCAATGATGAAGAGCCATGATGGCTGCTGGCCATGGCAGCCCCCAGCCCGGGACGGGTATGGTGTGCTGAAACAGATGTGCTAGCCCACTAAGGGCTGCATGGGCAGCCCTTGTCCCAGGCTGTGACCTTGGAGGTCACAGCCCAAGCTAGCCACCAACAGTCCCTGGGGCAATCCCAGGCCAACATCTGGTGGCACATGTTTATGCATGCCAGCAGGTCCTAGACCACAGCAGGCCAAAATCATGTCTGTTTTTACCCATAGATGATTTGGTGAATTTTGCTCTTACATTGCTAAACCAGAACATTTAGATCCTGATTCCGGTCATGTTCCATCTTCCTCCTAGAGGTGTCTGGGTTCTGGTTTTAGGTTTGGCTCAGTCTAAAGAGAGAGACACCTGAAAAAACACATCCAGGTGTAAATTTGGAAAACCCCTTGATCCCCAGGGTTTTAAGGTGCTTAGCTGCAGAGCTTTGGATTGGACTAATATTGGCTTGAAATACTACCAATAAGATTTTGAATAAAGAGAGGGAAGGAACTGCAATTGTGCCAACTCTCAAATGTTGGATGCTTGATTAATAAATATATTGCTGGCACTATATAAATAATAATGTTACATGTTATAACTGGGCATCTCTCCCTGGTAGGCATGAAGAGCTCCTACGGATGTCCGTGAAAGTTATGCACGTGTATCAAGAGCTGAATAGGCCACTTGAGCATTAGTATGCCTCCCAGAAAACCAAGAAAGGCTGGAAGAAATCACCATGCTTTAGAATTGGATTTCTGATCAGATAATTGGAAGTAGACCTGGAAAGAGGTTTAATGACATCGATAATGCCCATGGACTCTGAAATACACTAAACCCATTTGAAAGGAAAGGTATAACAGCATTGAGACCGGATTAATAATGTCTATAGGGTTTTTCTTATGTCGCATCCTTGAACTGTTTGTTATCCTGTGATATATTCCTTGGAATTGCTCTTTGTTGCTGTAAGGGAACAAGAAGTCATTCAAGTTAATGGCATCACCCGCAATTGGCACTAGCTGAGGACTTAACAGATAAATCCTTCTATAGATCCCTAGGCTTGTGAGAAACAATATCAGTAAGATTCTGACCCAGTACATATGATACCGTTTACATACATGACTGTTGCTAAGAGTCACCGCCTGTCTAAGTCTGTAAACAGTTCAAAACACTTTGTAAACAATTAAAGCATACAGATATCAATGAGTATGTATTCCATCAGTGTTTACATTTCACAACAAAAACAAGAACATTGACCTATTTACTATCTTGATGTGGGTTATTATTTTTAAGTCAAAGCACACCAGGATGAACAAACGTGTTTTGAATTTTTTACAGTAATCACAGAAGAATTACTCATGTTGTGAACAGTGATGACTCCATTGTACATCCCCATGCATATCTTTGGGAATCTCCTGCATTCAGAGGAAACTGTTGTTTGCAGATTATAGTAAGTCAACCACTTGTAAAATGAGGAGTTGTCTTTTAGTTCTTTCCTGTGGCTTGCAAGAGTGGTAGAAATGTAGTACAAATCATGGAGGAGAGTGGGTAAACCCATTGATTTTTTTCACTGTGAATCATTTGGTTTTATTTTCTCATTGACTTTCCTTTTGAGTTGCTTGTGTAAGTCAATCACTGTTTAGCCCCATATTGGCTAAAAAAACAGTCCCTGATTTTTAGCATCTTCTTAATGTATTGACAATGCAGCTCCAAGACAGTTCATGGGAATGGTATTCTCTAACTCCTGTGGCATTTCAAATATCATCCATTTCAGGGAGCTTAATGATCTAGACTCTAAAGCAAAACCCTGTCACTTACAATGTAAGCTACAATGCTAATATCCCATTGGCATTTTGATTTACCAGGCTTATTCTATACATTGGCTATTGGACTGTTGGATGACACTTTAAGCCAAAATGATGTAGCTTTAGGGTCACACTGGCAGGTGCTGGGGCTAACGTATGCATACAAAGAAAATCCTCTCACCTTCATACATGACCCTGACCTTTCCCTACGTCCTGCATGCCAATAGAACATTATATGATATGATGAATAAGGCAGCAGCAACAAGGAAACCAGTTTAAGAAGACCCTGAACCAGACATAAGAGTCTAGAGACCAGCTGCAGCAGAACTTGAACGGGAGGAGAAATGGATGATTCATAGCGTTGATATGTTAGCAGGTAGATCCGGTATATGCATATAATGTGCCTCCTCTTCCTGCATTGGATCTTACTTCATGCATCTATTTGTCCCTCTCTGCCATGCCATTCTATCCTTGGCACAGCCACACAGGCACTGTATTATCACTTTGCATCCAGTTCATGATGCCTTTTGATTTAAAGGTGCAGAGCCTGATTCTCTGTTGACCTGCACCATTTGCAGCCATTTACACCTGTGCAAAAGTGTAGACTCATGGAGAATATGAGGCACTGTTTCTCTAGAGAAAAGTGGAAATTTTGACCAATTGTGGCTATTAAATGATTCTATGGCACTTTTGTAAGAGCAGGATTGTTTCCCTAACTCTTTCAGTCAAACCAAATTCCAATCTAGATAATCCTATTCTCTCTGCCAGTAATTCCAACTGTTGTTTCAAATATGGAGGGTATTTCTTTGTTTCTTTCTTTATTTTTTTAACCATACCTCTGTCTTAAACCAGCATTTCGTTCAATAGTAGAGGAAGTCACTCCTTTGTACAGACAGGTTTTTTTTTAGCATATTTCACAGGGGAGTTCATCAAATGACAAAGTTGCAATGTTTACCCTTAAGAGTAGAGTTGAAAGCATGTCACTAGACTAGAGGCTAACATGTTTTAAGCAATCTCTCTTCCCAGAGTCCTTCTCCAGCCATTTCTTGCTTTTATTCAGCATGAAGGACCTTTCCTACCAAGTACAGCTATCTCTCCAGCACACATCCAGATTAACCTTGCATGTGCCAATGTGCAGCTTCTGTTCATGCTTACATGTAGTTGTGTCAGGCACCAAATAAGAACCCAGGCTAAGTCAAAGCAGGATCAGATCCAGACATAGGTTTTGTGAGGATCAGAGCCAAACAGCATCAAAACAGAGTGAGAGCAATCCAGAGCCATAGTAATGGACAAGCCAAAAGGGTCAAGCAGCAGTTCAAAACAGGCAGGAAGGGCTGAGAGGGAAACAGGACATAGGCAGAGAGAACCAGACAACCAGACCATTCTGCACATGCAAACCCGTTTCCAAAATGGCTCTGGCGGTGTCACTGCCATTTTGAAAAAGGGCTGTTCATGCAAAGAATGGTCCTGGTGGCCATTTTGCACATGCTCAGTGATTTCTTTTTTATTTCTTTTTAAAAAATAAAATAAAAACAAAAACGGTAGGGTCATTTATGAAACCCCCTGAAAAATGATTTTTTTAAAAAAAAAAAGAAAACTAAAATGAACACAAACAGGGTGTCTTCTGCACAACCCTATACTGTATTAGACATGGATATTAAATATAGCTTGGAGCACAGGGTGTCCTGAACAATGTCTGGTGTTCACCAGATTCTCTCTCAGTTCATGAGTCCTGTTCCATGACTATCATTGGTTACCTTTTTTGCAGGGGGGTGGGGGGGTCATTGCGAAATGACCCCCCTTTTCATTCAACTTATTGTGCTAATTTGAAATTTCCACCAAAATTAGGACCGTGCGAAAAATAAACTTAGCAGAGGAAGAGATCAGTCAAAAGCTTTCAAATCCTAGACTGGAAAAGAATGAGCTGAATCTTGTTTGTAAGGAGTGCAGTGCAGTGCTTGAACATGGGCTAGTTCTAAATTTAGTACAGTTCACGGGACAGGCCTATACTGCAGGATCCTCAACACGAAGGAGAGTCCATCTCAAAATAAGGCAAGGTAGCAATACACCTTGAGATCTCTTTCTGCACCCCCAAAATAAATAAATCCCCTGGGTGTAAGAAGCTATGTTGAAAGCACAACACTGCAGCCCTGCCTGTCTGATCTGCTAAAAGGGAGATCCCAATTAGAGAGAGCACAAGTCACATTGAAATGAGGTGAACGCCAGTTCTGATCACCTTAGGGAACCGTTTGCGTGGTGTTCAGAACTGCACATGTTTCTCCCCAACTGGAGCTTGGGCTCCTATGGGTGGATCCTCTTTGTCTGCCTGAAGCAGCATCTTCTCCACTTTAATTTATTATCATAATTCGACAAGGAACATTTTTTTCAGAGTGCATTAAGTCTGTTTCGACAGAACTTCATTCTGTAGAATGAATTGTATAATGTTGTCTACACTCACATCCTTAACTTCATTGTATGAACTGTATACAATTTGTATACATGTAAATAACAAACTTAATGCACTCTGAACAAATTGTTCCTTGTCAAATTATGATAATAAATTAAAGTTTAATAATGGAAAAATGTGAAAGTTTAGTTATTGATTAAAATGAATAAAAGTATGTATGGTAAGGAATTAAGTACATATATTACATGTATGTTGATGTCCTAAAATATTAAATATTGCTCAAATTCTGAAATAATTTCT
>QEPC01011791.1:1867077-1900969 GCA_003113815.1 Sphenodon punctatus
GAGGCAGTTCCTGGATGCATTTCTCTCTCTCTCTCTCTCTCTCTCTCTCTCTCTCTCTCTCTCTCTCTCTCTCTCTCTCTCTCTCTCACAGAGAGAGACACACACACACACACACCTCCTCACCCCTCTCTCTCTCTCTCTCTCACACACACACCACCCCCACACACCTCTCTCACACTCCCACCCTCACCCCCCACTCTCTCTCTCTCTCTCTCACACCCACACCCTTTCTCTCTCACACAAACACTCCTCCATCTCTCTCTCTCTCTCTCTCTCTCTCTCTCACACACACACACACACACCTCCCTTTCTTTCTCTCACACACACTCTGCTCCTTCTCTTTCTCAAACATACACTCCCCTCGACCCAGCTTTTGTGAATGGAGACAGCAGCCCATGTTCCCAGCATCTGAATCCTCCCACTGTCCGGCCGCGCTGAGTCCTGTGCACAGGAAGCTCAGCTGGAAACTCATGCTGCCCAGCTCTGCAGTGAGTTCCTTCAGGGGTTGGGGTTCCCAGACTGGGGATTTCCTGGGGGGAGGAGGGGTTCCTGCCTCAGCAGCTGGGCTTGTGTCTCTAGCTGCATGGCCTGGATGCTAGCCCTGGGGGAAGAGCTGGCTTTCAGAGCTTCTGATCTTCTGTTCTGTGCATGCAAATAGCGATGGCCAAAATGACGTTGCACCAATTTGGTTAAGGGCAATGACCATCTTGCATGTACACAAAACAGCCCTGGTGGCCATTTTGCATATGTGCAGTCTGGAGCAAGGAGCATGCTGTGGTGAGGGAGCTGCTGGAGCCTCCACAGCAGTGACTGTGCTCCAATGAAGCTCTCTGAGGCCAGTACGTACCACTCCAGGGTCCCAGGGGATGGGGGTGCGGGTGGGGAGAATCTGGATCTGTAACTATGGCTCCGTTGCGTGTGTGGTTTAATCCGTAACTGCCCATTTTTGGATATTTGTGGATTAATCCAAATCCAGAATACCCATCCCTACAGTGTACTGGCCCCTTAAGAGAGGTGATCAAGTAGCCCCACACAGTCTGCTTTAAAGCCTGAGCAACCTGGTTAGGAAAGGAATTTTTTTGTCTTTTTCAAACTGTCACTGCTTTTAGACAAGGGCGCCAAAGGCGCCTCCGGAGCCGCGCATTAAAAGAGAAGCCGCGCTGTTGGAAGTGACGTGCTCCCCGTTGCCGGCAATGGTGGCGGCTGGAGACACGGCGGTTTGCAGAGGTGCATTCTGGAGACCTGAAAATTGAGGTCCCCAGAACACGTCTCTGCAAAGTGCCGCATCTCCAGCTGCCATTGCCGGCAACAGGGAGGACGTCACTTCCAGAAGCGCAGCATGACTTCTCTCTTAACGCACAGCTCTGGAGGTGCCTTCGGCACCCTCGTCTAAAAGCGGCGTGAGTCTGGGATAGGCTGCTTTAAAAAAAAAAAAGAGCAGGGAACTAGAATGGGCAAAGACTGGAAGGTTGGGTGGGGGGAGAGTTGTTGGCAAATACTATGTACTAGCTCTGTGCTCTTGAAGTTAGGAGGGTCCAGGAGAAGTTATGTGACTTCTGAGGAATGGACTCTACACTCCCAGAACTTGGATGAGATCAGAAAGGGAGGGAAACCTATAACTGTGGGAAACTGACTGTGCTCCAATGCAGCACCCAAGTTACAGGGGAACCTGGGGGAGGCGGGGTTCTTTGCTTTAGTTCTTTTGAGAACACCTTACTTTTGATTTCAAGAGTACTGGGGGCTATTATTCCTGGCCCCAGCTCTATTCAGGGGCTTCCCTGTGTCTCGTCTTAGTTGGCTGTTTAAACCTGCTCCTTGTGCTGCTTGTGCTTTACACAAAGGAGATTCTTCCCTTTCCTTTGCAGGAGGGGGAGGGAGTGCAGCATTGCTTTCTAAGAAACGTGACCTGTTACGTCTGAAGGAGTTGCTCATCCTGAAGTCTCTTCAATTCAATTTAAATATCAAGGCTGATTTTTAATTTTAGTATTTCAAGCTATGTACCTCCATTTAAAATGCCCACTTCAAGAACTTCTTCCTGACAGTGATTCCACTCCCTGCAATGATGTGGTTGTTCTGCATTCCCATAATGGAACAAGGTATCTCCAAGAGTGGTTAATCCCATATAGTGTTCCCACTGCCCCTATAGAGTGGGAGGAGTTGGGGGTGGAGCCAGGACTGAGTTACTGGGGATGAGGTGTCAGAATGGGGACCTTTTTTTTCTTTTTTCTTTTTTTATTAGGAGCCTATTTTCTTGCACCACACCTGCTTGACCCTCTGTACAGGGCTTGTTAGCAGTTAATGGAACTGGATGGGGGCTAGGCTGTGCTTGAATGAATTACTTGATCCAAAAGGAGTACAAGAACTATATACTCTGAGGATACTCTGGCCAGCCTGGAGTATTAGCTGTAGACATGACAGACCATCTGTGTATGCAAGGAGAATCTGTGTATAAAAGATTTTTCGTTTTTTTAATATAAATTTGGCTACAACAAGCCTTTGAAAATGTAGTGACTGATTATTATTTTTTGATTTTTTGTTTTGTTTTTGAAAGGTCCACCATACAGCAGCTCCCTAGACATCCACTAGGGGGAGAGCATATGGAACTTTTAAGCTTAGAAAATAGTTTATGGGAAGCCCTGATTTCTCTCACTGAGTACATGGTGGCCATGGGTAAAGGTTACCGAGAGGTAATGGTTTTCCCCATACCTTGATTTCAGCTGACATGACATATAACACCCCCATTTGGGCAGGGCCGGCCTTACTGAAAGTGGGGCCCTGGGCGGGGAAAGAATCTAGGCCCCTAACTTCAGGTGCTGCTGGTAGTGAAGTTGCCGGCAGCCGCCAGGCCTAGGGACGCTCCCCGCTGGCTCAGGGGGGCGCTCCCCACCGGGCTCAGGGGGCGTGGTGTTACCCGGGCCTGGGCTCAGGGATGGGTGGAGGGGCACTCCCCTCCCCCCATCCCCAAGCCCGAGCGGCCATTCGGATCACCTACCTGATTCGCTGTTGCCACTTTCATCTATCACTCCTCTTCCCGGGCTGCTGCCGCTGCACTGCCACCAGCTCCAGCCTGAGGCCAGAGGCAGCCTGGGCCCTGGCCAGACCATGGAGGGGGCCAGTGGCGTGAGGGAGAGGCAGGGCCTCTGCTTCTCCCTCACTCCCTCAGTTTCGACCAGGGGAAATGAAGGGGAGGTAGGACCGCCTCTGCCTCTCTCTTCTTCATTTTCCCTGGCTGACTGTGACAGGCAGCGGAGGGGGAGCAGGCACGGAGTGTGGGAGAGGTGGGGCCTCTGCTTCTCCCTCACTCCTGCTGGCCCCCTCCGCTGCCTGTCAGACACAGCGAGCTGGCTCCCGAGGGCCTGGTCCTCAGGGCCGGCCTTACTGCGGGGTTCGGGCTGGGAGCTGGGTCCCCTCAGGAGCAGGGTCCTGGGTGGCCGCCCCTAACTGCCCCGTGGTAAGGCTTGCCCTGCATTTGGGGTCTTCTTCCTCCCCATGCCTAACCACAGGTCTCATTTTATTGGGTCCTCTTTGCCGTTAAACTAATGTGGGGTGATCACATTGACTCACCTGTCGTTGAGGCAACAATAGATAATTGGATTGTACATGGTGGAACTCATGGCCAACCACATGATTGCCAAGTAGACCTGCTGGATGAAGTTCTGGAGGTACAAATCTGGGTTGAAATGCTGGAGGAGGAAGTAGACGTGGAAGGGCAGCCAGCAGATGGCAAATGTGCACACCACGATGATCATCATCTTCACCACCTGTAAGAGGATGATATTGGGCATTTTTACACACACCTTAAAGTGTTGGTCTTTCAATCTTCTGGGTTTACAAGTCCACAAGTAAGTTCCGGATGCATTCTTCACACTCACTGCCCTGAGGCAGCCTAAAGTAGCCACAGCTGTAGATGTGACAGACTGCCATGGAAACCAAGTGACCACAGCTGCCTGGAGCAAAGCAGTTTACCAGGAGAACCTCTTACACATAAGTTCTGGGAGAAGTTCTATGCAGAAGTTCAAAGAGCCAGATGTGTAAGATCTGGGTGAGTGATTTAGACACACAGAAAGTTCAGGCTGTAACAGCAAACATGCAGGAGAAACGTGTGTGTAAAAACACCCAGTGTTACAGTACTAGGCCATTTGTGTGCACTGTGCTCTTTGAGAAATGCCTATGTAAGGAATAGCAGTGAAGCTAAGTCTGGGAATGTAGAATGGTTTATGTAAAGTGCGTGGGACTCAGGAGGTGATCTGGGAAATTAAGTTGTCTGTTCCTCTACAAAACAGCTGAATCACAGATTTCCCTTCAGTCCTGCCAATATGCTTCATTTAGGTTCTTGAAGGAACAGCTTTGGAGGCGAGTTGGTTGTCCTGTCTTCTTTGTTCCTCTTTATTGCTTCATATGTACAGTGCCTAGCACAATGTGGGCTCTGTTTCTGGTTGGTCCCCAGATGTTACACTCCTTGTCAGTTGTTGTTGCTGGTGGTGATAGTGAAGATTTTGAATACCTGTCCTGTCTATCCTGAACTGGACTGAATCTAAATTAATTCAATCCCAGTAATATCAACTGGCAAGCACTCTTGATCAGTATAGATTTAGATGGGAATTAAAGTAGTGCTGCAAAGCTCCATAGCCTATCAATAATATGATCCATCCACTATCACATTTTTCAATGTCAACTGGGGGTTGTGGGTGTATTTGCACCTCTTGCGACTCCAGGGACCTGGGTGTCTTGGGCACTCAATTTGAGGCATCCCTAATGAGTGGGCACTGCTGCCATAGTTCTTAAGAACCCAGTAATTAGGGGTGCCTGTGCAAAAAATGGACACGGCTGCAATCAGTGGAGATGCTGGAACTGATTTAAAAGAGGAAACGGGCAGTAGAACATTCTGTATGACAGACCCTGTGCCATAGAACAGGTTTCCATCCCCTGGTCTGAAATAGCCCTGGGGCATAATCCTATGTGTTGCGTGCATGCAGATGTTACATATGCACATGCTGTTGGCATGTATGCACGCAACACTGTGCAGCGTTGCACAGTAATGGTGCACACTTACAAGGCACACTCCAAATCCAGAGCGTCCACAGGTGCGTGTTCCACTGTGCATGCATTGGTCGCAGGAATGCGTGACACAAGCAGGTTGCATGCGCATGCACCATCCCTCAGGCCATTGGGTACATGATCACAGGGGGTGGGGTCAGCCCAGGCTGTGTGCTTACTGCATGCAACTATGCTGTGCACGCCTACCTAGAATGCATGCGCTCATTGTGCGTGCATAGTGTGTACACTACGCATGTGAATGGCATTGGCGTGCGCACTGCGTAGAATTGTGCTCTTGGTAGGGATGGGCGAAAGTGGTTCGGAGTTTGGCCCGAACTCGGCCTGTTTGGACGACCAAACGCGAACGTGAACCCGAACCCGAACATGCCGAATAGAACCAAACACCAAACGGCAAAATGGCCGAACAGTTCGGTCAGTTCAGATCACGTTTGGGTGAGTTTGGGTGGCAAAAAAAGGTGCACTGTAAGGTGACAGGGAGGGGTAGTACTAGTCACTGAGGAGCAGACTTCCAGGCACCAGGGGTGGAGAGGCTTGCAAGANGCACGAATATCAGTATTTCTGGCAATTAAACACCTTACCTTGGTGACTGTAACAAGACATCTTGTTAAAGAGTGTACTGCTTCTAAAGTTTTAGAAGAAAAAAAAAATAGAACAGCGGGATTCGAATGCAATAACAGATACAGACAGGTCGCAGTTGTTAAAGGAGGGAGACTTAACCATTAAGTCATCGGCCAGGGGTTACTGAATGCTGCCACTGGCCTGGTGTGTAGGGGTGCAGAGGGAAAGTATTTGAATAAAACAAGTGGAATACTCCTCAAATATGCATTATTCAACCTGTAATTTCTGGATTTGAGGTACCCAATTGGTCTATTCAATGGGGGAGCAGAAAAAGGGTGGAATCTTCTGTACATCCACCCCAAAGCTGAGACGCTGGAGGGGTGCACATCACAGACCCAAAATATTATCTTGCAGTAGTATCCTCATCCCCATCCTCACATACACCTCCCAGTACTCAATTCCACACAGAACCCTCCCCAAATAGAAAGAGAGAGAAGGAGACAGGTATCCAAAAACAACAAGTTTATTGATATATAACACAGAGAGACTAACACAGCCCCGGTCTGGATGGTGGGATTTAAAACACAAGCGGTTTACAGGGATGGTATACTGGTAGGAGAATAGAGGGCCGGGGGTGGTGTTCCGGTGCTGGATGGGGGAGGGGACGTTTGGCTAGCATGATGATCTACGCTACGCAGTGGCTGGCCCTAGTAGCTTAACATTAATTAAACTTCAGTACTCAGGGTGGCCAGGGATTCAGCATTGGTTGGGGGCTGATCTTGTGATTTCTTTCTTTTCTACGGTTGACTTCCCTCCCCACGACAGACACAGTCACACACACAACACCCAGCCAGGGATGTGGGGCAGTTGTAGAGGTGCAAATCAGTCAACTGTCAGTTTCGTCTGGGAGGGGAGGAACATGATAAGTTTAGTACCCACACTGTAACAGAGTCACCCGACACCCACGGGAGGTTGATGGGGAACTGGGAACGAGGTGGAAGAATCACAGGAAGAATCACAGCTGGCTGTAGTAGTGAATCCGGGATAGGGAAGCACTGAGGAAGCAATGGAGTGGAGTGGACATCATGGAGGAGGCANATTCGGACACCCTTTGTTTCCATAGGCTATAGAGATGCCAGCAGAATCGGCTAAGCGGAAACGTGATAATTCCTCTTCTGGACAGCGTACTACAACTCGCAGCAGTAAGAAAAACAAGAGCAATGTCTTGTCACTTCGTAATGGAAAGAAAAGGGTACAGGACACAGTGTCTCCTCGAACACCACAAGTCCCAGAATCTGGTGTGGATGCTCCAGCTGTTGCTTCTGGGCCAGTAATTTCGCAGCCTCCTCTTGTGTTTCCACAAGAAGCCCCACACCCACAGCATTCTGCCATTAATGAATTGTCCCAGCCACAGATTGTAATGCATATTTCACCTGTAAAAATGGCATTGCCGCAGCTGGCCAGTTCAAAACCTTAGGCAACGCCCAAATGCTCACAGGCACCTCTTCAGTTGCAACCACACACCCAACAGCAGTCTGATGCTGTGCAATTGTCACAGATGCTGCTACTAATGCGTATTTTGCCAGCTAAAATACCATTGTCACAGCATGGCAGTTCTAAACATTGGCCACCGCCGCAAACTAAACGTGCTTTAATCAAATGCTATGGTTCAGCACAGGATGCACTGAGGGGTTTTCTTGATGCAGACTCACCCTCCACTGTAGGAGAATCATCCATGGACTCCTACAAAGATGTTGAATTGTCGCAGCGCTTTGACGATGATTTAGAGCTTCAATTTGAAAGCACATCCAAGCAATCTCAAAAATGCATGAAGGAGCCAGTGAGGGCACACAGTGACAACACCCGGAGCCAATTGTGTACTTCAGCTGTCAAAGTGGAAGAAGGAGAGCGCGCTCTGGAAAGCCAGCCGGGGGTGAGTGTGCATGACTACACCACTGTGCGTGCCGCACACGTTTCTCATCATGACTGCGCCGACAACGATACTGATACTGATGATACTGTGGATGATTTGGAATTAACCGAAGATGTAGACGAAGACGATCTTCATGATCCATTGTACACCCCTCATAATGCACAATCCTCAGGCTCCAGCCAACTGCGTAAAAGGCTACGGATGANAGGGGGACCGGTGGTGGGTGGGTGGGTTATTTTATTATCCTCTTTTTTAGGTCTTGTTTTTAGTTATTGTTGTTGTTTTTTAGTGTTGATTGTAAGCCACCCCAAGCTGCATGCAGCAGGAGGGGTGGGGTAGCAAGAATTTTAAATAAATGAATAAATAAATAGCGAAAGCAGCTTACCTTGCGTTTGGCAGACACTTGTTCGTGGTAGCGATCAGAAGAATCTCCAGGTATCTCACTAGCCCACAGAGTGATGCCCACAACGCTATAGGCACATCCTATCACCAGGAGTGGCAGGAAGTAGGTGAGCACAGTCACACAGCAGAAGTACCTGAAATGGATCACAGGATGAACACTGTTAAGCTCCTCACAAAACATGTGGTACACTAGAGCCTGCCTTTTGGAAGAATTAAGTTCCCCTCCCACTTTCATTGACTTCAGTTGAGTGATGGGCGCTCAGTATTTTCAAAGCCTTGAATGGTATAGGCCCTGGCCATATTCAACCCCTCAGGGGCGTAGCTACCGTGGCATGGGGGGGGGGGCTCAGTTGCACCCATGCCCGTGCCTGTGGGGGCCCACGGCTGACCGAAGTATCATGGCCCCACAGTGAGGGGGCCCACCCACCCCATGCGGAGTCGGGACAGTGCGCCCAGGGCCGCCCTGGGAGCAGCGTCCCCACTCCGCGTGGCAACAGGGGGCCCCCTTGCCAGGAGGGCAGGATACCTCAGGCCGGCCCTCCCTGCCATGCCACCTTTGCAGTTGCTGCCCGCCGCTTCCCCCTCTCTGAAGCTCCTAGAGTGGCGAGGCAAGCGGCAGGCGGTAAGGAAACTTGCCCACACCACGTCCTGGCCCCTGGGGAGGGAAAGCAGTGCACCGCTGCAGCTCTCCTCTCCCTCCCTGGCGGGGCTAGGATGCGGCGCGGGCAATTAAAAAAAAACCCCAACTGCCCACATACTCTCCGTGGCGGCATTGCTCCAGGGACTCGTGCTGCCTCCCTGTGCGCCTGCAAACTCAGTCCCTGCGGACTCTGCAGGGACTGGGTTTGCGGGCAGACAGGGAGGCAGCACGCGAGTCCCTGGAGGAGCAATGCCACTGCCGTGCAACAATGGGGACCCCGGCCCGGGCCCAGGCTCAGGTTAGTGGCGTGTGCCCCCCCGCCTGNCAACTAGCAGAAGACACAGAGGAGGGCATTCATTACAAAACACATACCTTACCAGGGACGCTACACGCGAGGCTAGGGAGGGAGTGCCCTGCAAACACAACTGGCAGCAAACACAGAGTGGTGGTGGGAGAGGGGTTCAACTTCAAGGATGACAGTGGTGCTGTCAGTGCTGAGCCTGGAGCCGCCTCCTCCTTTTTCTCTCATATCTCCCTCGGCTCTCATATCCCTCCCGCCTGGCTGGTTGGCCCTGTAACTTGGAGGGGATTGGGACTCTTGTTATTGATGAAGTTTTGCCCCCTCTGGTCAGTCAGGTTTACAGTCTTCAAGTGCTTCTGGACTCCTTGCCACACTTGGATTGTCAGGCTGCAATGGTGGCCAGGAGCGCTTTTCACCAACTCTATCTGGTGAGGAGGCTGTGGCTTTTCTTTCTGATTCAGATCTGGCCACTGTCATCCATGCTTTCATCACCTTGAGGCTAGATTACTGCAATGCACTCTGTGTGGGGCTGCCCTTGATGACTGTTCGGAAGCTGCAGCAGGCGCAGAACAAAGCACCAGGAGCGCATTACGCTGGTGCTCCGAAGACTGCACTGGCTGCCTATAGCTTTCTGGGCACAATTCAAGGTGCTAGTTTTTACCTTTAAAGTCCTAATTGGCCTGGGCCCCACATATCTGAAAGACCGCCTGTCTTTCCATGCGCCATTGCGGCCCCTGTGATCAGCTACGAGCATCTTTTTGTGGGTACTGTTTGTAAGCTTTGTTCATACAACAAGGGCTCGCAGGGAGGCTTTCTCGGTTGCTGCCCCAATGTTATGGAACTCTCTTCTGCTGGAGGTTTGTTTGAGCCTGAGTGTCTTCCGGAGGTGGCGTAAGACTTTTTTGTTTGAAAAAGCATTTGGTGGGTGGGGATAGGGGTGGTTTCGATGGGTGGTTTTGGGGTAGGGTTGTGAGGGGGTTTGGGTGTGGGAAAATGGGGACCTGGTAATGGGTAGTTTCAGTGGGGGGCTGTGGGAGGGTTGAGGGGTTTTAGGCCATGTTTTTGTACAGGTTTTATATATTTTAATTGTTGTGAGCCACTCTGAGCCTTGAAGAAGTGTGGCATATACATTTTAAATATTTAGTCTTCCATTTCCTGCTTCTTGTATATCTTGAGTTCTTGGAACATTTAGGCCTAGATGTGACATGTTTGGTGATCATTTTGCAGAGAAAATCGCTCAGATTCACCACAACTTCGATGCTGAACTTATTGCAGTGACTGAACCAGAGGTTGTGGAAACCCCGCCTTGTCCAGTTTCGTGGGATCAATTTCAGTTGGTGTCGTCCACTGGGGGGGGGGGATGTTCTTGGGGCTGTTAGGGCCATCTTTTGTGAACTTGGCCCATGCCCGTCCTGGCTGGTTAAGGTCAACCGGGAGATGGTGGAGTCATTGCTGGTGGGCATGATCAATGCCTCCCTTCAGGAGGGCAGAGTGCCGGGCTGCCTCAAAGATGCGGTGGTGCGGTCTCTGCTCAAAAACCATCACTTGACATTGATTCTCTCACCAGTTATCATCCTGTCTCTAACCTTCCCTTTTTAGGGAAGGTTATTGAGCAGGTGGTAGCCCTGCTGCTGCAGGGGTATCTAGACCGCACTGGTTATTTGGATCCCTTTCAGTCCGGTTTTTGCCTGGGTTATGGTACGGAGACTGCGCTTGTGGCCTTGGTTGACAACTTTAGCCGTGAATTAGATCAGGGTCGTTCAACCCTGCTAATTTTGTTAGATCTGTCAGCTGCTTTTGATACCATTGACCATGAGATGTTGGTGACTCGCTTGCAGGATCGAGCTGGAGTGGGCAGGATTGGCCTTGACTGGTTCCGCTCCTTCCTGGCCAGGAGAACTCAGCATGTGGTGCTTGGGGGTTGTTCTTCATCTCCACGGGACATCACATGTGGTGTCCCACAAGGTTCTATCCTGTCCCCGCTCTTGTTCAACGTGTATATGCAGCCACTTGGCTGATGACATCCAACTCTACTTCTCATTTTCATCTGACCCAGATCCAGCAGTCTTGGTGATAGTGTTCACTCCCTTGGCTTCCATGGCTCCTCCTCCTCCCTTCCCCTCTCGGTTGGTGTTCCTTGACCCTCGCGTCTTCTCTATCTATACCCTGTCCCTACGCAAACTCATTGCCTCCCATGGCTTCCAATGCCACCTCTACGCTGATGGCACTCAGCTCTATCTCTCTACTCCGTCTCTCTCAGTCTGTTCAAGCTTGCCTTACTAGCTGTCTGATATCTCTACCTGGATGGCTCAACATCAACTCAAACTCAACATGGCTAAAACTGAACTCTTCATCTTCCCCCCTCATCCTTCCTCTCTCTCTTCCTTGTCGATCCTTATCGATGGGATCACCATCCTTCCCATCCCCCAAGCCTGTAACTTAGGCTTCATCTTTGACTCACCCCTTTCTTTTAAACCCTACATCTACTCTGTTGCCAAATCCTGTCGCTTCTCCCTCCATAACATTGCTAAGATTCGCCCTTTTCTCTCTGTCTCCTCTGCCCAAACCCTTGTTCACGCTCTGGTCATCTCTCACCTCGATTACTGTAACCTTCCTCTCACTGGCCTCCCCTGCTCTCACCTTTGTCCCCTTATTTCCATCCAAAACTCTGCTGCCAGGGTCATCCACCTTGCCCATCGCTTCGACCACGTGCAGCCCCTCCTCTCCCCCTTCCTAAACAAATCTTGCACAAGCTCCTAGTCTTCACCTATAAAGCTCTTCACAACCTTGCTCCCCCACCCTCTCTATGCTAATTTCCCTCCTTACTCCAGTCCGTGAACTCCTCTCCTCCTCTGTCCCCTCTCCCTCCCTCCCACACCTCCCCTGCTCCCCTAACCACCTCCATCCCTTCTCCCTAGCTGCTCCCCATGCCTGGAACTCCCTACCTGCCCAAATCTACCTTGCCCCCTCCCTTTGTACCTTCAAATATGTTGTACCTGTTGGAAGCCTGTTGGCTGTTGGAAGCCGTCCCGGGCTGCTTTGCAGGAGGGGCGGGGTACAAATCCATTAAATAAATAAAAATAAATAAATAAAATCCCTCCTCAAGACCCACATCTTCTGCTCTGCTCTCCCCAACTCCTCGCTCCTCTCACCTAACTCCTGCTGATACCTACCATCCAGTACAATCTGTTACCTGAGGTCTGTGTACTCATATCCTCACCACATGGACCAGCCAGCCATCATTCTCCATGTAACCAAGCCAATCATGTGCACCTGGGACCTCGCATCTTCGTGAATGTTACACCCCTTGTCTCTCCCTCTGTTTCCCTTCCTTCATCTCCCCCATCCCCCCTCTCTCTCAATTTCAATTCAATACTTTATTGTACTGGCCATAAAGCCGTGACAATGGAATATAAGGCAAACTGACAAATTAAACAAGTATATACATATAAATACAAATTGGTAAGATCATATCAGTTGCAACAATAACATATAAACAAATAATCCCAGGGACGATATGTTTTACAAAACTTAGTCATATAAAGTTAGGTTCACGGGGACCAGACCAACCCCAGGTATCTTAGCCCATATCTTAGCTGGTCTAGCAGCAAAAACTGTGACCCTAACAGATCTTTCCGAGTTGCAGTCACCTAAGAGAAAGATCAACATCTGGGTGAACGGACGTTGCTGGTCCAGGTCCGTATTCCATATTAAACTTTCCCTAGGGGCTATATGTAAAGGACATTCAAGCAGATAATGGGTGAAAACAGACATGACGCTAATCACCCTTTAACCACCCTTGGTGGTTATTTATGCATGTTGCAGGGCTGTATTGATGCCCTATGCATCCCTGAAACATGCATAACTGACCACCAAGGGTGGTTAAAGGGTGGTTAGCGTCATGTCTGTTTTCACCAATGTTGTAAATCCTCAATTCCCTGAAAACAAGGGCATATCCTTTTAGAGCATGAGATACCCATATATCGGTCTTGAAGCATCACTGAGTGCATTGATTGAAACCTTAAATTAGTGAATGCCTTCCTCAAAGCATAATCAGGGATGTTGCAAATGTAACTAGCCCCGTTTGGGCCTGGGATAAGATATTTATAAAAAGGCGAAGCTAATGAGCTAGAGGCGATGACCCTCAACTGCTGTCTATCTATGTCGGCGATCCTCCTCTTAAGGAGCTTGATAGCTACGTTGTTAGAGACCCCATGAAAGGAATCCACTGAAAAACCCAACCGGGGGAGCCTCCTAGTAATCCTTTGCCACCAGGCATCTTTCTTGCACCAGAGGTCATCCTGTTTTTCCTGCAAACACTGTCTAATCAAGGAAGTATAGGGGTGCTACAAATCTTGACCCAGAAGGAAAATATTTTATGACTTCCTGTCTTGCTGACAGGGATATCCTTCCCAGTTAAAGGTTCAAAATGGCAGACTGTATTGATGGAGGAGCACCTAACATATTCCTCATGCAATAATTGCATATAGGTCCTAAGATTTTAACCGCTGATGGATCCCCCTCCCCCCCCAAATAATCTGGGCACCATAGAGCATTTTGGATAAAAACTCTGTATCAAAGATTTTTAATGCCAGACTAGTTTGGTATCTACCTCTAGTATGGAAAAATTTCAAAAAGGCCATAGTCTCTACCGTAGCCATTTGTTTAACCAAAGCAAGGTGCGAGCCCCATGCACCATTGATTGAAAACCTGATACCTAGGTATCTGAAGGATCAAACCTGTTCAATCCTATTTCCTTCAATATACCAAGAGCAGGGTACAAAACATTTGGCAAAAACCAGAACCTTAGTTTAGAATAATTGATTTTAAATTAGTCTTTAGAGCATCTGGTGCCAAAATCATTTAGTAAATGGGTTAAACCCAATTTGCTGATGGACAGGAGGATGGTATCATCCGCATACATAAGTATGGAGATGTTTTTCTTTCCAACCCAGGTGCCATATACTTTCCCTCATCTCTGTGATCACTATTAGTCTGTTAACATATACATTAAATAATATAGGGGCCAGAAGGCATCCGTGACGGACCCCTTTTGTTTTATGAACTGGGTCGGAGAGCAACCCCTTTACATTAACCGAGACACTCAATGTTAAGTCAGAGTATAATGATCTTATTAACAGTAGCATCCTTCTGTCCATATGAAAATGTGACCATTCCTCCCATAGTTTCTCTCTACAGATTAAATCAAAAGCTGATGAGAAATCTATAAATGCTGCAAACAGCTTAATATTACGATTTTTATATTTACTGACCAGATGGTCCAGAATAAAGGCATGGCCGATTGTACTTCTTCCAGGCATAAAACCAGCCTGTTCCTCAGCTATGACTTCCTCCATAATAATCCGAGCCATTAGGCGATCTAATAGCAACTTTGTATAAAGCTTTGAAATTATACAAAGGAGACTTATTTGGCGGTAGTTCCCATGGGCCGATCTATCCTCTTTCTTAAAAATCGGCACAACTATGCTTTGCCTCCAGCTGTTAGGGATCATGGCTGTATTATTGATCAAGGTGAACATATGTGCCAACACCACCACCCACCACTCTGGCAACAACTCCCCCCCCATCTCTCAGATTGTAAGCTGTAGGGTAGGGACCATCTCTATTCCATATCTTTGTAAAGCGCCAGGTACACGGCTTGCGCTATATAAATGGTTGCTAATAATAATAATAAATAATAAATAATTATGATTTAAGGATTGTCTCCAGAACCTATTGTGCATGGCTACAGGTTGTCTCTAGTCTGAACTTAGGCCAGGGTTTTCCATTCACATCATCAGCATTGCACTGTGACTTGGGTTACTCATTATGGTGTTTTCCAGAGCACAAAAGCTGTTACTAGAGAGGCATTGCCATGCAGATGAGCACCCTAGATACTCCGAGACACCCCTCCCTTCCTTACTTCTTATTTTAGATGGTCTGTCAAGCTACAAGGCTGGCCCAAAGTATCAACACAGCTGAGAACCACTGCTTTAGCTTCTCTTGCTAACTCTTCAAATACAACCTGAGCTTTCATTTATTCTCACAGTATAATCCCTGTGAAGAAACACATATTAGAATATTATTAGCCCCATTTTACAACTAGAAAGCTGAGGCTAAGGGACAAATCCTACACTGGGTGGGACAGGGGTGGCCATTATTGATTTAGACAGGAGTCATGTTTAGGTCTGCAGATGGAATTTGGACTTGCCTTTTTAAAAGCTTACTAGTGTCAAATGGCAATTCCCTGGCAGAGTTACAAGACCCAGTTCCCATTCTCTTGTTCCATCTGGCAAAACACTTTGTGCTTGATTATCCTCTCCCTTCCTTACATGATGTCCATCAGATGTAAGCCTACTTACACCAAATTGGTGAAGAGGAAAAAATCAGATCCATTGGTTCAAGTGCTGATTTAAGTGTAAACGCAGAGTAAGATGATTGGAGTCACTCCAGATCTAAATTGGTGCAATTAAAGGGAATTTGGTAATCCCAGGATAATAAATATGGTAGGATTGCTTTTCTTTAAACCATGTATTTATCAATTCCTTCTAAAGAAATACATTATAATCCATCAACTGTCTCCATTCATTCACTATCTAAAACAATTGGTGTTGTTTTTTTACCAAGGATGAGAAAAGACATTATAAAATGGACTATTATATGATATGGTGTAGTTCTGCAGTGGCTCTTACTCCAAAGGGTTTCCAACACACCTCCAAGCACTTCCTTTATGTTAGCAGTTCCAGAAATGCAGTACATCATGAAAGCAAAGCTGCAAGCACCTTCCAATGGCAGAACACAGAGCATTACAGGCCTGCACTACGATCATAGCCCTGAGCAAGCAATAATTTGCCCAGTAGGATTAAAGCCATAAAAAATCATTTATTGCAAAGCCTATAAAGAGAGTTCTTCTTCAAGTGGGGCTCCGTGACTCACGCCAGTGGGTTCTGCACCTGTGTGATACCGGCCATCAGAAACTTCTCCTAGCAGTTATCTGCATGCCCTCAGAGCCCATGCCTGATTGGTCACCATTTTGGCGAACTTCTTGACTCTATACATATTTTTATTTATTTATTTGTTTATTTATAAACATTTATTAGCTGCCCCCTCATGCCTACGGCATCTCAGGGCGGCTTACAACATCAAAACACACAAATAAAATACCCTAAAAGATCAATTTTAAAAATATACAGACCCATCAATCAAATTTTAAATATCCTAAAAATATCCTAAAAATCCCCCCCAATGACCCCACCCTCTCCTCCCCTCCGAAGTCCTGGGCGAACAGCCAGGTCTTGCAGGCTCGATGAAACGCCAACAGACCTGGGGCCAGGCGGGCTTCCTGCGGGAGGGAGTTCCAAAGCCGTGGCCCAGCCACCGAGAATGCCCTCTCCATTGTGGCCCCCCGTTTTACACAGGGGACCTCCAGAAAGGCGCCGCCAGTGGACCGAAGGGATCACTCTGAGGCGCGGAGGGCGAGGCGGTCCCCGAGGTATGAGGAGCCCAGATCATACAGGGCTTTATAGATCAACACTAACACCTTGAATCTGTCTCAGTATGCTATAGGCAGCCAGTGCAGAGCACGGAGCACAGGTGGTATGTGCTCCCGCCACCCCGTCCCCGTAAGGAGATGGGCTGCCGCATTCTGCACCATCTGCAGTCTCTGAACCAGAAACAAGGGAACCTCCACGTAAAGCGCATTGCATTAGTCTAGCAATAAGGCAGGGCGGGGCACGCATTATCTCAGTTCCTTCCAACTGCCAAGCAAGACTGTTGAAGGAAGTTCTTCTCCTTGTGATATCTTCTAACAAAGACTTTTACCTAAAAAACTCACAGCTTGTTTACCATCTTCTTTAGTATTTGTTAAAAAGAAATCATCTTTTTGACATGGAAGTCCTGTTTCCCCCACCCCTTCCCTCCACGGAACAGGGGAGGGAGACTGAGTGGCTTGCCAAACACTCCAAAGATAGGAGGCTTAAAAAAAATGTAAGATCTGCCCTGTCTCCATTCCTCTCATGGACCCTCATGACAGGTGTCTCTTCTGTCTCAGTGAGACCCACAAAATTCATGGCTGTCTGGCCTGTAGCAGTCCCTTGAAATGGACTGTGGCCATTTTCACTTGGCCTCCCCCCCCCAGCACACGTGTGTCGTGGTGGGGGCATGCGAATGCCACCTGCAGTGCAGGGGGGATGGGTGGGCGCCTGTAGGAATGGCGCCTACGGTGGGGGGGGCATGCACGCTCCTGTGCTCCACCCATCACCCACTCATGGAGCAATGGGCTCCAATGCTGGTTGCTTGATCCGTGGAGATGGGTGGAGGTGGGTGAAGATGGGTGTGCATCCATTCCTACGGGTGCACACCCACCTCCACCAATCATGGGTGTACATTGCCCCACCCATCACAGCCCGTTTGAGAAGGGCCTGTGAAAAATCGTAAAATGAGGTTCCAGTTCCACCTGACTGAAAGGGCACTCCAACCCCACAGCAGCTTCCGCCCTCATTCTGCCAGGGCTCCAGCATTGCCAAAAAGGACAGCCTCCATGCCTCCTTCTACGGAGGGGGGGGTTAAAGATTCGTTACCTCAACCGCAAGCTTCTGTGCACAGGCACTCCAAAAAGGAGACTGTCCCTGCACTGAGAATGGCCTGTGCACTGGTCGCAACCACAGAACCGAAGGGCCCAACTGCATAGAATTACATCTTCACACCAGCCCAAGCCCTGGTACAGGGAGAAGTCCCCTTATGGACGGATGCCTCCGCACCGAGGGATCTTCCTGTAGAGACAACTACCACAGTGACCTCCGTACCGAGCATCATTCCTTTACCAAGGGACACTCCTGTACCAAACACCTTTTCATGCATCCGCTTGGGGTGGAACCTCCATACTGAGGCTTTCCTCCACACTGTCAGCTTCCAAGCTTGTGCTGTCTTTGCCGTCCAAAAAGCAATCTTCCAGGAAATCCCCAAAAAAGAAAAAGTGGGATAAATCTTCAGCTCCCGAATCTGGATTAAATTGCTCCAAAAACTCTCATTGTTCTCCATCAAATTCTCCACGTACAATGAACTTGAGCTCACCCCAGCTTCGACTCTCACCAGCACTAGTGCCAGTGACTCCTACCATCTCTCGGAGAGCTTCAGCTGACAAATCCCCTCGCTTCTCACTAGAATCTTATTTGGATACTGATGATAGAATGCAGCGCAGTTCTCCTCAGTTTTTATGTCCATGCACACCACCGGAGTTTCCATGACCCACACTTAGGAGTGTGATCTCTCAGCCATCAAAACCTCCTTACATGGAACCAAGTTCACCAGCGCATCATCCATGCTATCAATGGTCACAGGCACCATACTGGCCTTCTCCTCGCTACCACCCCTACCAATGGGACCAGTCCTATTCAATGGGCTATGACTATTTTCAGTGTGCTTCTAGGGGCACGAGACATCCATCCCCTACACCATCGGCAGTATTGGGCAGACCACCCACTCTTACTCTGATACTAACTCCGAGGGCGCTTTTAGACGAGACGGAAATGGCGGCTGAGCCCTTTATCAGCCACCATTGTTGCCACCCGTCTAAATCCCCGCCGCGCTCTAACACCAGATCTCCGCCGCGTGAAGCCGGCCCGGCGATCCTGCCCCCTTCAAGGCGGATCGCTGCTGTGCTGGCTTTACACTGCACTTCCGGGTTCCTTGCCAGAGTGCGCATGCTCAGAAGGGCACACATGCGCACATACACTCTACGCCATGTCTGATGCTCTTCTGAACATCAGACATGTCGTAGAGAGGGAGGCAGGTACCCGATGCCGGTACTAAACGATTCCGCTTGTGAGCGGGATCGTCTAAAAGCGCCCTGAGGATGTCTATGGATCTCCACTCCAGAGACGCCCAGATTCCTCTGACACAAATTGCAAGGACTCTGAAAGAAATACTACAGCAGAGTATCCCATCCACAGCTACTGTGGCAGATCCACTGCAAACAAACTGTGTCTCTGCCACCACCTCTAACTCCAGCACGCTCAACTTCTAGCATGCCTGAGTCTTCATCTGCTCCTCCTATCCTCCCAACACAACCTGCTGAGGTGTCTAATCCCGCAACAGCTGCAAATACGAGAGCACCTTCACCCTCGGGATCTCGCACATTGACTTCTTGCACACACAGATTTTCACCAGCTTCTGATGGGGAGAGTTCCCAGATGTCTGAGGAGCATAGGAAATCAGAGCATTCTGATACTTTTAACAAGGACACTTCCCCTTCAATGCCATCCAATGAATTGGAGGACCCCATCGTGTGTCCATGAGACAATATATCAGACCCTGCTCAAGTGGTTTACTCAGGGGATCATAAGAAATTCCAGGCTCTCGTTGAAAAAATATTGAAATCCTTGAATATAAAAACTATTCTAGTGGAAGAGGGGGAAGAAGATCCTATTTATAAAACCTTATCTAAGAGAGCTTCCTCTAAATGAACCCTTTCCCTCTCAAAAAAGCTGATGAAGCAATCTAGGCTTCACTGGAAAACACCGTCAGTGACCTCTCCTGTGGACTCCCAGTATAGTGCTTTCTACCCAGTGCCAGCAGAGGATCACTCCATGTTTGTGAAACATCCCACTGCAAACTCAATGGTGGTTCAAGCATCTACAGATAGGACATCAAAGGCTTCAGAAACCTCTCCATCTGACAAGGAGAACAAACGTATAGACATCCTGGGAAGGAAAATGTTTTCTTCCTCCATGATGATCCTCAGGGCAACAAATTATACCTCTGCAATGTCTATATTCCAGCACCTTGGGTCCACTTCTGGCCTGCATGCCTCCAGATGACAAAAAGAAGGCAGAGGTCATTGGAGCTGAGGGTCTCTTTCTAACCCAGTCACAATTAACAACATCAGCACACATTGCCAACATGGCAGCCAGAGCAACAGCAAATAGTGCGGTGACTAGAAGGCTCGACTGACTCCGTACTACAGCTCTGCCATACCATGCTCATGGAAAGATAGAAAATCTAAAATTTGATGAGAAGGGACTGTTTGCAGCAGACACAGGCAATATCCTAGCAAAAATGGAGGACTCTAAGAGAACAGCATACATGCTGGACATCTCTTACAAAACTAAAAAGAGGTACCCTTTTACCCCTTCAAATAAGTCTGCCTGATACATCCCAGGATACTTCCAGAAATCTTGGAAGTACTTCCCTTCTTCTCAGTCTCAGTCTCCGTCAAGGAGACAATATAATAGACCAAAACAAAGATCTCATCAACAGACTACATCCTCAATGTCTGCTCCCAACAAGCAGAGATTACATTTTTAATCAGGGCATCCAAAGCCTAGAACCAATTCCCAAACAAATCTTCTTCCTAAACAAATTGGCTTCCTACCTAAAACTTTGGACTCTTATTACATATGGCAAATGGGTTCTTGACACCATTTCCCATGGTTACATGATCCAGTTTGCAAAGATCCCCTTCCTAGAAACCCTTTCACGATCCCTCTTTAGGGATCCATCTCACAAGGCATTCTTGGAGCAGGAGATTTTAGCTCTCCTCTCCTCTTACTCTGTTCTTGTCCTCCTTGATCTCTCTGCTGCATTCGACACTGTTGACCACTTGCTCCTGCTTGAATAGCTTCACTCCCTTGGATTCCGTGACTCTGTCCTCGACTGGTTCTCCTCCTACCTTTCTGACCGCTCCTTCAATGTATCTCTTCCTAACTCCTCCCCCTCCTCCTCACTAACCCTCTCGGTCAGGGTTCCCCAAGGCTCTGTCCTTGACCCTCTCCTCTTCTCTATTTATACCCAATCCCTAGGCAAACTCATTGCCTCCCATGGTTTCCAATAACACCTATACGCTAACGACATTCAACTCTATCTCTCCACTCCTTCCTTCTCCCCCTCTGTTCAAGCTCATCTCACCAATTGTCTCTCCACTATCTCCGCCTGGATGTCTCAACGCCAACTCAAACTGAACATGGTGAAAACTGAACTCCTTATCTTCCCTCCCAGTCCTTCCTCTCCCTCTTCCCTGTCAATTTCCATTGACGGGGTCTCCATCCTCCCTGTCCCCCAAGCCCGCAGCTTAGGCTTCATCTTCGACTTCAAACCCACATTGACTCCGTTGCCAAATCCTGCCGCTTCTCCCTCCACAACATTGCCAAGATCCACCCTTTTCTGTCCGTCCCCTTTGTCAAAACTCTCATCCATGCCCTAGTCATCTCACGCCTTGACTATTGTAACCTCCTCCTCGCTGACCTTCCCCACTCTCACCTTTCTTTCCTTATCGCTGTTCAAAACTCTGCTGCCAGGATCATCCACCTAGCCCGTCGCTTTGACCATGTGCAGCCTCTCCTCTCTCCGCTGGCTCCCTTTTCCTGAGCGTATTCTGCACAAACTCCTCGTCTTCACCTACAAAGCCCTTCACAACCTTGTTCCCCCCTACCTCTCTATTCTGATCTCCCTCTGAACCCCTGCTCGAGCACTCCACTCCTCTTCCATCCCCTCCCTCACCCTCCCATGCCTCCCCTACTCCCCCAACTGCCTTAGTCCCTTCTCCCTCACTGCCCTGCACGCCTGCAAGTCCCTCCTCAAAACCCACCTCTTCCGCTCCGCCCTTCTTAACTCCTGCTAACCATCCTCACCCAGGATTATCCCCCACCTGTTATCTGCAAACTCCCAACTTACTGCATCCAAGGGTGTTTTCAGACACGACGCTAGCCCCAGTTTAACCACACTTTAACCACACTAAGGGATTTCTTGTGCATGTTGCAAGGCTGTATTGGTGCCCTGTGCAGCCCTGTAGCATGCATGGGAGGTCTTCAAGTGTGGTTAAACTGGGGTTGGCGTCATGTCTGAAAACACCCCAAGCCCAGAACATGTACCTGAGTTCCCGCATCCTCATGAATGTCGCACCAGTTGTCTCTCCCTCTGTTCCCCCTTCCCTCTCTCCCCTCCCCCTGTCTCTAGATTGTAAGCTCTCGGGCAGGGACTGTGTCTATCTTATTCTTTGTAAAGCGCCAGATATATCGCTGGCGCTATATAAATGCTAATGCTAATGCTAATGCTAATGCTAATGCTAATAATAATAATAATAATAATAATAATAATAAATAATTAATAAAGGAGCTATTGAGGAGGTGCCAGAAAATGTCCGTGTAAAGGGCTTCTATTCCAGGTATTTCCTGGTACCCAAGAAAGATGGGGGTCTTAGGCCCATTCTGGACCTTAGACTGCTGAACATGTTTGTAAGGTCCTTCAAGTTCAGGATGGTCACCCTGAAGAAAATACTCCCTCTCCTTTTCAAGGGGGCTTGGTTCTCCACTTTGGATTTACAGGAAACTTATTTCCATATCCCTATTCATCCTGCACATTTGAAATACCTAAGATTCACATTTGAAAATTCTCACTACCAATACAGGGTTTTGCCTTTGGGGCTTTCTACAGCACCAAGGGTGTTCACTAAGTGTCTAGAACCAGTGGCAGCATACCTGAGAAAAAGAGGCCTCTCAGTCTTCCCTTACCTGGATGACTGGCTCCTGGTTTCACAGTCAAAACACCAGTTGCAGGAAGACACCCAATTTGCCATTGACCTCCTGCAACAACTTAGATTTGTGATCAATTTTTTTTTTAAAAAAAAAAAGAAAAATTGAAATTAACTCCTTCGCAATCCATTCAGTTTATAGGTGCAGAGATCAACTCACCCAGAGAGCCTTTCTATCTCAGGATCGATTCCTTACGATAGAAAACGCAGTGACACGTTCCTAATCCCTTGGACAGGTCACCTTCTATACACTGTCCCTCAATTTCCCCTAATCACTTGAGTCCTGATGAAACCAGACAAAGAGGAAACCTGCTTTATCCTCATAGCTCCCAGCTGGCCCAGACAGCCATGGTTTACCCACTTACAGGACATGTCGGTACATCAACAATGTCTCTCATCACACATCTCCTTCACCAGAACAACGGAGACATTCTCCACCTCAACTTCCAATCATTGCACCTAACAGTTTGGCTGATATTGCCCTAACTGACAAAGACCTTTTAGGTCTGCCTAAAGACGCAGTATGTATCCTAAAGACCAAAGAGTGCCCATAAGGACTCCACTAACAAAACATACAACCTAAAATGGAAGCGTTTTTCCATATGAGCAGCTTCTCAACAAATATGTCCAGAAGCAGCTACCATCATGAACCTCCTGACCTACATTGTTCATCTTAAATTACTGGGCCCATCCTCAATAAAGGTTTACCTTGCTGCAATCTCTGCCTTCCAACCACTTGTCGATAGTCATCCGACCTTTTCGCACCCAGTCTTGAAATGCTTTCTCAAGGGCTCCACAACATTGTCCACCTGTTCATGTCCCTTGTCCCCTATGGGACTTAAACCTTGTCCTGGGGAGACTGATCCTTCCTCCTTTTGAGCCACTTGCTCACTTGCTATCACTAAAGATCTGGTAGCCCTGACTTCTGCCAGAAGGGCAAGTGAAATAGCAGCCTTGTTGATACTCCCTACGTTCCTGATCTTCCACAATGACTAAGTCACCTTATGTTTACCTCCAACGTTCCAACTCAAGGTAGTCTCCGCATTCCATATGTCTCAGGACATCGTATTGCCAGTCTTCTTCCCGAGGCCTCACTCCTCCTGGGGAGAATTGGCTCTTCACACACTGGACGTCACCTCTGGGGGAACCTCAGATTTGATTGATTGTCTGCATGCTGTAATCCAGGAGACAGTCACACAAAGTACCCAAGGAAACAAGGTCTTGCCACAGACCAGCTCTTCCTGATTAGTGGAATGCATCTCCCTTTGCTACAAGCTATCGAACAAACAACCTCCAGAGGGTCTCAAGGGACATTCCACTTGAGCCATGGCTACCTGCACTGCTTTGCATCGCAAGTTCCCTATAGAACAAATCTGTAAAGCAGCCACATGGCTCTGCACACACCTCTGCCAAACACTGTGCTCTGGACATTGCTGCTCATCTAGATGCTGCCTTTGGGAGATCAGTCCTTCAATCTCTATTCAAGTAGATTCCTTCCTGCCCTAAGGGGAGACTGCTTTTCTAATCTCCCACTGGTGTGAGTCACGGAGCTCCACTCAAAGAAGAAACTGGGATTACTTACCTGTAACTTTGGTACTTCGAGATGGGCTCTGTCACCCACACCACCCACTCACCTTCTCCCTCTGCATCTACTTGAAGGAAACTTGAGATGTAGGGGTTGGAAGGAACTGAGGTAACATGCACCCCACCCTGCCTTATATACTGACTCAAGAAGCCCACCAAAATGGTGACCAATCAGGCAAGGGCTCTGAGGGCATGGAGATAACTGATAGAAGAAGCTTCTGATGGTGCAGGCACAGAACCCACTGGTGTGAGTGATGGAGCCCATCTCAAAGAACCAAGGTTACAGATAAGTAGCCCTTGTTTACCTGAATGCCTCAATTGTAAATCTGGGTAACTGACAAAAATGGGTGATCCAAAGCACCCTAGCAAGATTATACTTATCCAATGATAGCTCTTCAATGGCTGGCATGAAAGTCAGTTGGGATTCTCAGTCCATTTCTTAATGGTCAGGTGTCAATTTCATTACTGGCATTACTTCACAACTGGCATTGCTAGGCTGTCTTCTCAGCACAGATGATCAATTGTGACCTGAGACTCAACTGCCTTCCTGCCCCCATGCAAATGTCATTCTCGGGTTTGGCACCATGAGGAAAGCTTGCATTAATATGCCTGTTCAGTCTCCAAGGCAATCAATTTGGCACCTTTTGACAGAATTAGGAGTGTATGGGGCTTGGTATCATGGATTTGTGGTCAAACACCAAGTCAGGGTGGGGAGGAAACTGTGTCCTCCACTAGGGATGTGCGAACACCGGGGGGTTTGGTGTTCGGTCTGTTCGGGGTTCGGCCGAACCTGAAACCGTTCGGTTCGGCCCGTTCAGTCCAAACAGGTTCAGGGGGGTCAAACCCGTTCAGGTGGAGGGAGGGGCGGTTTTCCCTCCCCCCTCTAGGCTGCGTGGGTGGAAGGGGCACCGGGGAGCACCTCCCCCCTACCCTGCCCAGCCTCGTAATTTTTTTAAAAAAACCCCCACCCCAGAGATCGCCCTATCTGGTGGTGCCGGGGCTCTGGCCCCAGGTCCACCGCCGGCGGGTCTAGTGGCAGATCCAGAGGTGGCGGTGCTCTGGGGTGCTTCAGGCCACTACTAGGCCTTCCAGCTCTACCCTTATCCTTGCCACATGGACCTGCCTGCTGTCATTCTCATTGTAACCAAGCCAAGTACGTGCACTTGAGACCTCGAATCTTCATGAATGTTAGACCCCTTGTCTCTCCCTCTGTGCCCCTTCCTATGTCTCTCCCCCAGCTCCTGTCTCTCAGATTGTAAGCCCTAGGGGCAGGGACCGTGTCTATTTTATTACTTTGTAAAGTGCCAGGTACACTGCTGGTGCTATATAAATGTTTGTTAATAATAATAATAATAATAATAATAGTAGCAGCCTGAAGCACTCTGGAGTGCCACCGCTGCTGGACCCACTGCAGATGCTGCTGCCAGACCTGGGGCTGGAGCCCCGGCATCACTGGGTAGGTCGGGCTCCAGGTCTGGCAGTGGCGGCAACAGTGGTGGTGGGTCCGGCGGCGGCAGCACTCCGGAGTGCTTCAGGCCACTACTAGGCCTTCCGGTTTGACCCGGAAGGCCTAGTAGTGGCCTGAAGTGCTCTGGAGCACCCCCGCCTCCAGACCCGCCATTGGACCCACTGCTGCCGGACCTGAGGCCGCAGCCCCGGCACCACCAGGTAGGGCGATCCCTGGGGTGGTGGGGTTAAATTTGTTTTACGAGGCTGGGCAGGGTGGAGGGGGAGGTGCTTCCCGGTGCCCCTTACACCTGCGCAGCCTGGAGGGGAGAGGGAAAACCGGGTTCCTCCCTGCCCCCTGCCTGAACCGGTTCAGAACCCAAAGTTTGTTCGTCCGGTTCAGGCGGGGGCGGTTCGGATTTGGGGTGTTTACCAACAGTCCAAACACCCCGAGTTCGGGCTGAACCCTGAACTTCTGAACCACATTCACACATCCCTATCTTCCTTTACTGTATATCTGGGAAACATGCAAAGACCTTAAGCCTCATTGCACTTCCATTTGCATGAAGTGGATTTGCTGATTTTATTTGCTTACAACAAAGCTGACTCCAGCAATGAGTAGGATCCCTGAGTACTCAGAACTGCTTAGCAGTAATTCCTGCAAGGTGAGGATGATAGGAAGAGACAAGGGTTTTGAGGCATCTGTGTTTCACATCTTCCAGTCATGGCAGCAGATGCCAGACAGGCCTCACTAGGGTGAAGAAAATGCAGACCGAAGAGTAAACATGAACAACAGATCCTATTTGTGCAGCAGCCAGTACTAAGGAATCCATAAGCAGAGTACCAGGCTGCAAGGAAAGTGGGTCTCCTCCAGACTCTTCCATGTGGAATGGATGGAGCTTGGAGGAATGTCCCACTAAATCACAATAACACACAGAGTAAGGATTCTTGAGTGTTAGCCTCAGCTTTCCCTCTAAAGGCACTGCGTTCATTGGGGTAGCTAAGCTGTGCCCAACCACCCACAACTATCATCCCATCAGGTTTGAGACAGACGAGAGCCTGCTGGAGCCCAGAGCTGCTTTGTGAGCCCACGCCCACAGTTGCCACTTACTGGCTCTGCCTGGGGCCACATCATACGGACCAGCAGTGTCCCTTGCCATGGTCTGCTCACACAGTGACCCGCTCTCCAGCGTAGAGCCACAGGTCACTTTAGCAATGCTCTAGGTGGCTGTCTGCTACTCTCTGGTGCTGAATGTGGCAACAGATGGACAGGCACGGAGGGACTCTGTGGGTCCCCCCAACAGACGGGCAGCAGCGCCGTGTTTGTCCGTTATCCCAGGTTTGTCCACACTGGATCTTGCAGAGCACACCATTCTGGGCTGCCCTGGAGCAGCCATAGCCTGCTCCACGTTGCACATCTGGCAGGTACCTTTCACACAGATCAGTAAACCCAGGAGTGAAGGGGGCATCCATGGGCAAATCTGAAGCTGCTGTCTCTCGGTTTACACCTAGTGTAACTCAAGTTGGACACCTAAAAGTCAAGAGTCAGTTTTGTCAATGTTGACCTCTCCCCCCTGTCCCTCATTTTTATAAGACTGAAAATGGAGCTAATAATGCCAAAAATTGATCTGAGCCCAAGCATTCAGGTGTTTGACACAGAAATCAGCTCTAAGATTGGGATCTAGGCTCAGATCTTCAAGCCATCTAATAATTTTAGTAGGCCACATCTAGAGCCTTTGCAGTGGAATATTAGGAGACTTAGACCACATTCACACCTGATGCATGGCGCTGTTAAAATGACATGCAGGAAAAGACGCGGCAGCGGTGAGGAGCCCGATGCCAGCAGTAGTGCCGGTGCAAACGGGGATCTGCTGCGGCTAGCCTTGTGCATGACAGGTGCAAAATCCAGCCCTGTCATGCGCAAGCAAAGCCACAGCAGAATCAGGTTTGATTTCGCAGAACTGTCGAGATTGGGTTCCTCCCTGCTGCCGCGACTATGCCTGCGCATCATTTTAAAAGCGCCAGGCGTCAGGTGTGACTGCAGTACCAATCAATATACATAAAACATGCTGAAATTGTCAGGTGAAAGGCTCTACTATGGCTGTGTGAATTGTCATCTGAGAAAGTCCACTTAATAGCATATGCCATAAACGAATTCAGTATGCTGCAGTGGAAATCAGTTGAGATGTTGGCTGACTTTGATAAATCACATCTTAATGCTTTTATAGCAAGAACAGTAATTTGGGGCATTTCAAAAATGCATAAAATAAACTGTGTCTGTGCCAGAGAGCTGAGTCAGACTGATAGCCATTGTTGTTGTTGTTGTTTGTTGTGTGTATTGTTGCTGTTTTTGTGGATCCTGAAAAGCCAATGGAGTTGTGTGAGGCTGAGTTTATGTGTTCACACTTGCCTGATATTGATACATCCTGGTTCTGACAAACAGCAAAGTGAATGTGAATTCTTCCTTACTGGGATACGACTAATCACAGGAATGCTGTTGATTAAAAATCCAGATTGTGATCCCTGTCAGTCTCCCAGGTGCATTATGAATTTGGGATTCAGGAAAATAAAGTGACTCAATGTACAATCAAGTTTTGAAAATCTGCTTATTTGCCTACAACAAACTAGTGAAGCAGCGGCAGAACATATTATTAAATAAGGCACCCTGTCACTACAGCATAGGAGATTTATGACTCAACCACACTTTATTTTAATTTCACATCCAAAAATGGACTAGAAAGAGAACTGTGTATGCCCTGCTTGGGTCATTAGACTCAGAGTGGCTATTCCTGACAGTTGTTAAAACTTCCCGCTAATGAAATGCCTGCAAGCAAGATTTGTGATTTTGGGGATGACAACTCCATCAGCAACCATTGAAGCTGGGTCACCCTGACATGTGACCTTCAGTGTCCCTGTGCCAGGTCAGGCGACCAGGGCCCAGAAAGAAAGTTCAGTTTCTTCCCTGCACTTGGCTCTGACTCCTATTGTATTAGCTGTCTGTCTCTCCACAGTACTTATATTCACAGTGCCCTAAGCTGAATAAATGAGTTGGCAAAACCCACAAAGCAAATCTGTATCTATCAATATAAATGAATCGACTGATTTACAGCTACACTAAATTACCAAGTTACTGTAGTATTTAGTCATGTTTAAATCCCTTCAGTGCCACACATAATGTGTGTGCATCTGACCTCCATGCAGCTTTCATATCCTCCTAGTTGATCCCCCTGATGTAGATTCCTGCTCATGGTGAAGGGGGCACACAGCGAGGTTCCTGCTTTTGTGGTTAGTCACCCATATGTTTGCCATGTGTGTAGATGCGTAAAGCAGAGATGGGGATCCTGATGGTTGAAACACACCACTTTGGCCCCTTATTTGTAGAAATGGGAGGTCCTGGGGTGGCCCACCCAGGCTCAATCGGCTAGTCGACTTTTTGGTGAAGGTCAACTGGGCACGGCATTGGACTTGCGTTCTGTTAGCTGTGCCAGGGTATAGCACCTCTGTATCCCTGGCATTAGTGTAACATCCCCTTGTTGGGCTCTGAGATGAGTGGGGTTGGGATAAAACTCGATTCTCGGATTCTCGCTTTTCTCATTGAGAATCAGAGTTCTCAGCTCGTTCTTGCGAATGAGAATGAGACAAGAAACTGCCTAGATTCTCACCGAGAAGATGGACAATTTTGAGACAGACCCCCCTCCCCCCACACCTAAAAAACAACAAAAAGGGGACTTTTATAGACCTCCCTCCTCCCTCTCCCCCGTCATGTACTCATCTGGCTGCTGCTCCAGCTGCTGGGTCTCTTGTCACTCTGATTCTCTGCAGAGGAATGGGGGATGCGAGGAGGAGGCAAAAATAAAATCACTGTGTATGTGCAAAATGGCCACTGGGCCTTTCTGCACATGCACAATCCTTTTCCAAAATGGCGCCAGCAACATTTTGGGAAAGGGCTGCACATGCACAGAAGGGCCCCAGCAGCCATTTGGTGCATGCACAGTGAAATGTTCTTTCTTTCTTTTTCTTTCTTTCTTTCTTTGCGAGATATCTCGTGACAGCTTATACCAGGGCTAAGATCTCTGTGAGTTCTCAGACCCCGGCTTTTCGTTTCAGCCCTAGGTGTGGAGCTGAGCATGGACGCTGAATCCTCTATTTTTTTTAATGGATTCTCACAAACCCCTTTTGATCAGGACTGGTAAATGGTTCAGGGCGGCTAATGGACTATGGACCTAATGCAACATAGTAGCTGGAGTAGCTGGATTTGGAGAGACCAGTGAGGAAAAGAACTACTAAGATAACTGAAAAAGTTCAGTATTAAATACGAACAATTCCTTCTTCTCTCTGTACTTGGCTCTCAGCAGACCAGTTTCAGCATCTCCAAACCTCAGTCCCTTGACTCATTACTGAATTACAGAATTACAGAACATACTTTGCTTACCAGTTATAGACATTCAACTCTTGCATCATTGGCACCACAGTCTAGAACTGGTTGACAATGCATAACCTTTCCTGAGACAACAAGTAGTTAGCAGCAGTGAACATCTAAACTAATGAAGCCCAGTTTCCTCAGAGGGAGATGAGGGAGAATGGCAGTCCATATAAGTCAATGGGTGCAGAGGGTGCTGTGAGTGTTTGCTGAGTGTAGAGGAGGGGAGAGCTACCATTGGAGGATTGCCCTGCTACTCAAGCCTGCATCCCTCCCTCCCACAGGTATCTAAAGCAAGGCGGGGCCCTGAGGGCACCAGCCCTGTCTCTTATACACATCTAGATGTGTGTGTTTGCTGAGTGTAGAGGAGGGGAGAGCTACCATTGGAGGATTGCCCTGCTACTCAAGCCTGCATCCCTCCCTCCCACAGGTATCTAAAGCAAGGCGGGGCCCTGAGGGCACCAGTCCGAAGGGCGACACCCAAAGGGTGTCGGCCGTTCGTCGGGCCGTTCGTCGGCCGTCGTGGCTGTGGCCAGGGACTCTTCCAGGAAAGAAGCAGGGTCCGGAAGAGCTGTCTCCCAAGGATGGCATAGCTGTGGAATCTGTGGAGGAGAAGCGGAGAGTGTTGCTGGGAGTGCGGCTTTGGGAAGAGTTGCGCTGGTGGCCTGGAGCCATAACTGACTGCTGCCCTGTTGCTGTGGGACCTGCCTGAGAACAGGAGGGGAAGCTCCACTGGGACGTGGATGGCTAATTGTCTACCTGCTGACACTGGTGACTGACAGCCTTGCCTGATTGGTCACCGGCGCTCGGAGCGGGGGATCAAAAGGCGGACTCCACCTGGCGTGCGCGCCACAGGCGTGGGCCGAGTGCAGGGCGAAATCTTTCTTTGATCTTCACCCAGGTAACTTTGTTATCCCCGGGGAATCCCCTGAACCCGGAGCGGAATTTCTTTTCTTTTTCCAGATTTGATAGCAGTTGTCTGTCGGGTTAATGGGCGAAAAAAGACTAAGAATGTCGAGCTTCCCGCTCGCCTATATTTGTTCCCCGAGGCTTAAGTGTCCCAAACTAGACACGATGGGGGGAGAAATGCCCTTCCCCTTGGTTTTAACAAACAGGTTTTCCCCACTTTGGAGTACCGAAGAAGACGGGAGGCCCCCTGCAGAAGTCGGCAGGGTATATTCCACAGTAATGGCTGACTGTGATCAATCTACCTGCCGAGGACATCTGGATCAAGAAGCCCGACGGCAGGAGAAATACTCCCCTCAGCCAATGCAGAGAGACTCTTTAGGTGAAACGCTGAAAGCTCAGTGTCATCTGATATCAGAGATGATCACTTTACTTTTTTCTAGTGTCTCTGACATGGGGAAATCCTTACTCTGGGTCAGAACCCAGCTAGTTGAGGTGTCAGGGAAAATTGCCCTTCAGCCAGATATTGAAGGCAGCTATGATCTGAATGTACCTAGAGGAAAGGATCTTCCAGTGAGAATGGAGTCTACCGCTAGGACTAGGAAATTAGCTCCCCCCAGCCCCCAGGGACTTCAATCTTGGGAGAGGGATAAATGAAAAGGCCATATGGGTCAAAGTTAGACCCTTACCGGGAGGGATAATCCCCAGATGGGACAATCCTGCTAATGTTGCTAGACACTTATCTGACTTGCTGTGTATTGGGGTGAGGGAAGCAGAGATAGTGCAGGTGGAGCTAGTGAGTCATTCTTCAAGGTATACCTGTGTTAAACTCCTCTTTAAAGCTGTATATTTGGTTAAGAAGCTGTTCCTTGCCAGAAAGTTTCTTAAGTCGAAGGGGTTTTTTATAGACAGGGCTTTCTTTTGACCAAAGACAGGTATGAGAGGGATTTCTCCGGATGTGTCCCCCCTGATACAGCTATCTTCACCAAACCGTGTAGAATTGGGCCCTAACTGCCCTGGGAGATAGGAAAAGAGGCTCTCCTAATAAAATGACCAACAAAGGGATAGGATCGCCCTCTGACACATAATGGGGTCAATCTTATTCACGGCCACTCGAAATCGAGTCCCCAATGGAGGTGAGGGTTATCCAGCCTGTGACCCTCTCTGAGGTCTAGGGGAAAATAAACGAGACCACTATCCTGGACCCGGGTCAGGATTTAACTACAGGGCAGGGGGTTGGTCAGTTGAGCCTTCAGACAGTGGCTGGGTTGATTAAATTCTTTTTGGAAGTAAACAATGGGGGTGTTGGTATTATTCCCCCCCCCAGATGAATTTGATAAACTCTCCATAGTAGATCAAGATATAGTGATCCAGAAGCTAGAGCTCTTCGGAGAGTTCTTCCCTGTTCCTCTCTCGATCATCAGACAAAGATATCGGGGCAGGGAAATCATCAGCCCGTGCACAATCTAGAAGCCCTTACTGCGCTCCGTTACTTGGAGCAGGGAGAATTGGCCAATACTGTTGTCTCTGTAGGGGCACCGTTGCCTAATGCTCAGGTTTTGAAATTTCCATATGTTAGCGGTGCTGGTGCGGTATCTTTTGCCCCTCTGATGATTCATACATCTCAGGAGGTTTTAGAAAACTCTTCAACAGCCCTGCCATTAAAGGGGGAAACTAACAAAGCAATGCTGGGGCAGAAGGAATTTCCCCGGATCAGTAACAAACCTTGCTCTCAGGAGCGGGGCCTTGTCTCCCAAATACAGTCGCAGAACTTTCTGAGCTGACAAAACAACAAAGCGGAGAATGGTATTCCCTGTGAGCATGTTGCCCAGTAATCAAGAATTCGACCGCCGTCCCAAATTTAAGGGAGGTTCTCTCAATAAAATTGACAAGGTTTCTAGTCAAACAACAGCAGGGAAGGATAGATTCATAGGGGCTTTAGAATCCCCAGCAGATTGTGAGAATGGAGATTCACTAGCGTTTGCATCATGGAACATCACAGGCAGTAAGTCTAAACTTATGGATCTAGACTGGCTGAAGTTTTTGCGAGAATTCGATGTGGTCCTTTTGCAGGAAACATGGCTTCAGCAGAGGGAAACCCTTGATATACCAGGTTTTTGAGTTTACCTTTCTCCTGGTACAAAGTCCTGCTCCAAAGGCCGGACCTAGGGTGGCCTGGTGGTTTTGGTTGCGGATAAGTATCCTGATCTTATCCTGGCAAGTCAATTCCAACTGATCGACAGGAACTTCTGTTAGAGTTATGGGAAACACCTGGGGTAGGGCAGCTCCTGATGCTGAATGTTTACATCCCCCCTATCTCGTCTCCACATTACAATGCAGACATCTGGGCAAACCTAGAAGAGCTAATAGTTTGCCTAGATAGTATGTATCCAAATGTGATTTTGCTGATTGCAGGGGACTGGAATGCCAGAACCGGTAATACTGGGGCAGAGCCAGACCTGATAAGTTCTGAACCTATTCCTGAAAGGAGGAGTAGGGATGAAACATTGAAGGCATTTGGGGAACTTATGCTTGATTTTGTCCAGAGGAATGGGTTAGTGATACTAAATGGGAGAGGGGACCTGGAACCAGCTGGCGATTTTACTTATGTCAGTTTGTTCGGGTCCAGTATTATTGACTATATAGTAGTACCTGTACATCATTGGGGCCTTTTTACCAGGTTCAGATTAATTACTAGACCTGAGAGTGACCATGGGTACTTTCAGACGTTACGGGCGGCCGGTTCACCACAGCGAACCACCAGGGGGGGCGAACAGCCCAACCACGCCCGGGGGTTGGACAATGACCCAAACAGACGTGCCGGGAATGGGACCACGGGCCGGAACCGGGCCGCACCATCGCGGGCTGTGGCAGCACAACAGACGTGCAGCCAAACCCCCGGCGGGCGCTAAACCCCCACAAGGCACCGGGCAGGGGCGGGACACAGACATGGCCGCCTGAGGGCAAACGAAGCCACAAGGCACACAAGGGAATGCCCACACAAGGGAAATGGGAAGGGAGGGGGGAAGAGCGAGAACAGGCTGACAGCCGGCTCACACAGCGGTCCCGCAGCGGGGCACAATGCACGGCCACACGCCCAGGCACACACACACACACAC